>WJEZ01002678.1:0-12776 GCA_009869925.1 Thalassaphorura encarpata | reverse complement strand
AGCCTAGCCTAGCCTATCTGTCTGTCTGTCTTTCATTTCTCAGTCATGCCATGCCGTAAGGATCGAACAAATTTAGATTTTTATAGTACTTGAAGAATACAAACTTTAACTCTTAAAATTTTAGTAATTTCACCAAATCTTTGTTTTCCCATTTGGTGGTGACTGTAATAAAGAAATTGAGTACCTAATTCTGACCACATATTTTATTGATTGTTTCTAGCCTTTATCCTTTGCTTTCCTTAATGAATTCAAATTCACTCAAGACAGGACAAGACCGGAAGTGTTGTTTTTCATTTTGTTGATTAATTCTTGTATTTAATTCTCCTGTGGCTGAAGCTGGTTGTTTTTTGTGGGTCTATAAATAGTATAATCGCGAATCTGTCTGTGGCTGGCTGAATGGGCTGAGCAAGTATAGTTGATCAAATTACTTACTTAGTCAGGCGAAGAAGCAAGCAGTAGTCAGTTCATTTGAGGCAGTAGGAGCATTAAACACTGAAGGAAGAAGAAAGAAGAGCCATTGCTCTTTGAACATGAACTGAATCTTCAATGATGTATGCTAATGAGTCTGACATGATATGATACGCTACGCACCAGGCAAGGCAGGCATGGGCTAATAAATGCTTTGGCAATTTAAACCCACCCTGTACACGGACGGACAGACCGATCGACCTCACCTGCTGCAATCATCATTGGATTGCAAATTCCTTCCTAGTCAAATGCAATCAGAGATTAACTGCTCTGATTATTATGGCTTGGCTAGGAAGTCAAGATGTTCTGCTCTGCTCTTATTGTGCATGTGCATTTGCATGATTCAAGCTAGTCCGCTCGGGCTGCATGCTATAATCTTTGTGTTTGTTTGTTGATTCTTCATTAATCAACATGGGCTGGCTGACTGACTGCTGCTCCGCTACTTGAGCAAGGGTCAAAGCCAAAGCCAAAGCCCATGCCATGCCATGCCATTCTGCCATGTGTATGTCAATCTACTTTCCTAATGTAAACAATCGATTTAAACTAACAAAGCTTTAAGATCAAAATTCATTTAATTACTGCAGAAAATTAATCTCATTATAAAATTAGGGACGAGCATTCCGGGACCGGACCTATAAGCATTAAATTTTAACAAATCTCTAATTAATATTAACAAATCGCCATTTTCCCAATCAACGAAATGAATCCTTTGAATTTTCTGCTAATTGGTCCTGTAGAAAAAATTGGGTTAATTTTATCCACATCACAGCACATGAAGCTACAAAATGTATTAATTTGTTCCCATTATTTTTAGATTAATTAGTCATTTTTAGACATGGCCAAAGGATAGACGTATAACAAGCCACCCACACGTGTTCACATTCGCATTAGTTTACAATGCATTGCCGTAATTTGAAAGTTCTTTAGTTATAATGAAATGAAATGAGTCTCAGTCTCAGTCTTTGCCTGCCTTTCTTTCTTCCACGTAAATCAAACTAAAGTAAAGTATGGAAAGACTTTTGTGTCTTGGTAATTGAATAATTAGAAGGGCTAATTAGGAAACCCATTAAGTACACGGCACGGCACGGCGCAGCGAGTGTTCCCCTTTTCTTTAGTTATTTCCATATATGAGGCAGGGCATTAAGTTTATTGGAATACAATTTCTTTTTTAAGATCCTTCAAAATCAAAATCAAAAGGAAAGGAAAGGAAGGTTATAAGAAAATCTCCATGGATTAGATTACGGTAAATATTCAAAAACACGGGCGTTTGATTCTTTTTACGTTATTACGCATAAATTCTCTTCTCAAGGAAATTTGTATTGAAAAGAAATCCATAGGATTAATCATGCGGTGGAATTAATCTTTCTTCTTTTTTCTTCCCTGGTTTAAATTAGAAAGGGTTAATTATGTAAAAATCTCAGATCAAATCAATACTCCTGCGTTTTTATTTTCTTTCCTTGTACGTACGTATCAAATTTACACTGCATTGCATTGCAATTTTAGACATTGCATGTGTCCGAATTAAATTTAATTAATTAAGACTTTATAAATTATTTCTACACTAGGTGCTCTGAACCGATAAGGTTTGAATTGTGAGTAAAGCAAGGGAAGTCAATAAATTATTTTTACCGCAAAATTTAGATCTAGACCCAGTTCAAAGAATTTTCCCAACCTTTTGGCACCCAACCAAACCATTGGACTCGACCCATTCATCCGAATGAATGTGAACCTTTGATGCAAGTATTATTTTCTTTCCTTGTACGTATGTATCAAATTCACACTGCATTGCATTGCAATTTTAGACATTGCATGTGTCCGAATTAAATTTAATTAATTAAAATTATTTCCACACTAGGTGCTCTTAGCCGCAAGGTTTGAATTGTGAGTAAAGCAAGGGAAGTCAATAAATTATTTTCACCGCAAAATTTAGATTTAGACCCAGGTCAAAAAATTTTCCCAACCTTTTGGCACCCAACCAAACCATTGGACTCGACCCATTCATCCGAATGAATGTGAACCTTTGATGCAAGTAAAGTGACTCAAGTGGCAATACAAATTATACTTAACCCACACTCTTCTCTTTTTCTATGTATCCAAATAAAAGGTCGTATTTCCTAATTTCAGGAAAAACTTTCCCCTTCCCATATCAGGAGGGGAAGGGATGCAAGTAATAATATGAGGTTATTACCCATCATTAGCTTTATGAGCATTTGAGTTGCGAGTTTAACCTCTAAGGCCAGACTCTCAATTCAACCTCCTCTCACCATAAAAATTACAATACAACAAATATTTATACATGCACAATGCATGGATCTCATTCACTTTCCCTCATCATGGAAATTGTCACGCATCCTCAGCTTAAGCTCACAAGGTAAATTTCTCGGCAGATAATTTGGATAATTGTTATTCATCAAAAGTGAAAACTGAAATTAGGATCTGAGCATAACATGGCATGGCATGGCATGACAATTACGCTCATGGCATCCATGAGGATACCCTTGTTAATATTTTTTCTGTCGCATTCCTTATCTGTGTCACCAAAAAGACCCTCTTGATGATATCTTTTGGGGTTAGCCAATTAGACGCCTATTTTTTCACCACGAGGGATCCCATTACTAATCCTTGTCTCAATGAATTATTATTTTAGAATCTACCTACATCTCTTTACATTATGATTTGATTTAGGCCTAGGCCTAGGCTTAGCATTGTCTTTAATTTACAACCATAACTCTCAGATGAACTCAGTGAGTATGGTATGAGCGTAATGCTTGATTTTTGTCCAAGTGCAAAGATCAAGCAAAGGAGATAAAAATTAACCACGTAGAACGCCAGCCTCGCCACGTTGTTACGACGCCACGAAAAGTGTCCCATTTTCTTTTGCCGTGCCCAATTTAATTTGTCATTTGTTTTTCCCTTATCAGAACCCAAGCCAAGGAGTATTTTCAACTTCCTTTGTCAAAACTCCGTTCATTTAACCACAAAATCAATTAATGGTTAATTAGGCGAATTCGTTCATTGATAAGGATAAAAATAAATAGCAAGACATGGCATGGCATATGGCTAAAATTATCCCAAAGTTTTTCCAACTTTTATCTCCTCATGTTTGTGCTCAACTTCCTCCGACTCAAAATTCATTTTTGCTTTGAGTCCTTCGGCTTGTTTTATAATTATAATTAGGCAGGCGGGGCGGGAGGTGTTAAAAAAGACCTCCTTGGTTGGTTTGTCTCCTTTTTTGTAGATAAATTTCCTTGACTAAGTAAAGGAGAACGAACCAATTTAATTATTTTTTGGCTTGGCTTGGCCTGTGGCTTTCATCGTAGACTTACCAAGAAAAATGAAAATAGATTTCGTCACTTATATGGAAGTTGCGGAGTTGGTAGACAAGGCAAGGGAAAAAACGGGAAGGGAGTGTGGTGGTGGGTAAAAAGCCACAAGTGGAATATTGACGAGACCAAAGAAAAGAATGAAAAATACCACAACACAATAAACCACTAAGATAGTTGCTTAGTTTTGAATCGGAGAAAGGCCAATTAAGGGGTAAAGCAAACTTAAATTATCAAATTTATAAATCACAGCCTAGCATGGTACAGGATGTTGAAATCAAATATTTCAACCCTAGTAGTAAAATTAATATTTGAACTCAAGCGCAATGAAATGAACTGAGCTGATGCCATTGTCTTTGAATCGTGCTTTGCATTTGACTTGATTTTAGGATACAAAAATACAAAATGTCTTGCTATGGCCATGGTTCGTCAGCATCGGCATGCACAACAAAATCTTTTAAGTAATATAAATAGGCAGAGCAGCAATGGATGGAACACAAAACGAAGATAAATCACAACTCATTCATCACATCACATGGTTCCACGAGAATGAAAAATATGTTCCTTTACAGTCCTTCCAACTCAAATTCAAACTTCAAGACGTACGTTCTGGACAAAAAACAAACCATGCGTGCCTGAACTTGAAGCATCAAAGACTACTTTTCGTCTGTCTGTCTACCAGACAGTGTCGTTCGTATTCATTCGTCTCCAAAAATCTTTTAAAATTAAAACATTCTAAAATCTAGCTTTTTTGCAAAAAATACGAGTATATCAGTGTTTTGACCGTTTTTAAATATTTTGACTGAATTTTGAACCATGGTCTCAATTGTTATATGGTAAAAAAAGACGTAGTTTGAGTATGAAGATGAAATTGAGAAAGAAGAATGAGGGAATGGAGCGAGATGAACGTTCTCATCCGTCATCCGATCAGTCACAGTGGGGTGTAGTTTGTATGTACTGCACATGGGAGACTTTGGATTAGAAAAATTTTAAAATGTGTTTCCCGATATGTTCAAATACTACGTCCGTCCGTCCGTACAATGTAATGTAGTGACTGAGACGACTCGGAAGGGTTAGAGAGATGAATACAATGATTTCCACATGGAAATCGCATAGCATTGATAGCTTTAGCTTTAGCTTCTTGGAAAACATCAATCAGAGCTCCTAACCCTTCCCTTCCTTCCTGCTAGTGCTAAGGCTTTTTTTACAAACTTCATCTATTCTATTTCTATGCTGATGCCTAAATCTGGTAGAATTATTGGGATGACTGCACAAAAATATAATACACCAATATAGCAAAGAGCATCAATACAAAGCTAATATATTCTGGTGACCCAGCTAGCTAAGTCCAGTCTCATCCTTTAGATCCCTTAGCCAGCGAATGCATACATAATTTGAGGCAAGAGATGATATTTCATTGAATTTGTAGATGAAAGACGGACATTCTTGAAATCTGACTAATTTATATGCTAAAATAGGAATTTAATATAAAAAGTTGTATGAGATTGGACTAAAAGTTGTTTTTATTACCGCTAATGAAAAGTATAATTATTAAACTGAATCTGATTTTTGTTAATTAATCCAGACAAATTATCCAAATTAGGTTCTATCAATACTCTACCCGACACTAATCTTGATGTCGTATTTGTATAAGTTAATTTCATTAAAATATTTCTTCCGTCGTGGGAACTTGGAATCGTAAATATTCTGTTAACTCGAGTCAGGTTCGGGTTTTTGTGAAATTCCATTGGATTATGTCATGTAATTGGCAGTTGGACCAATCATTTAATTTATTACACTTTTCATTCATTTTAATTTATTTGCACACCTTGGCTCTTGGGTGGCAATCGCAATTCTCAAACTGCAAAGCCTGGGAATTCGGTCGTCCGTCGTCGGATGAATGAATTTGATGTTTGATTAAACTTTGCAATTCCCAGAATAAATTCCACCAATTCAAAATTTAACACTTCATAGAACTAAATGCAAAGAAAGAAAGGGTATTTAGGCAAAAACCGCAGACAAATTGAAAGGCATAAAATGTGCTGGCCGACCGGCCCTGACTCAATCATTCTTGTTTTCTTTCCGTTCCCACATGCGGAAGGAAACGAGTTCATCTGCATCCCTCATTCATTTCATTTTTTGGGAAGAAAAAAACTTTAAGAGTCCAACTGCAACTGCTGCACTCATATATTTAGTAGCAAATCTTTTTAATATGTTTTTCGTGCCTTTTGAGCTTATTCACTCATCCGCTTTCGCTTCGGACGTATCACACTTTTGTCACCCAAACTCATTTACCCCAAAATGTCATAAATTATTCGGTTCAATGGAATGGACTCTACTATACCGGTTTTTAGGAAACTGAATCCTCACCCAATAACTCAACTCAGTAGTTAAAAAACTACTGTGCATGTGCACATTTTTACATGCACGCAGATATTTTTTTAAGGCACTGGCATAGGCAAAGAAAAGAAAACCAACAAAGTAGGTAAACAGCGGGGAGTGGGTAGAATGTCAAATTCTCCACAAAAATTTATTGCAAACTTGACTCTAGGATTCTCCCTTCATTGTTTGTTCCGTCTGAAATCGAACCGAGTGAGTAAAAAAGTTGATCCTTTCTTTCCTGCCTTGGGATTTCTTGCCTTGTCCTTGCCTTGTCCTGGGTCATGGTATCATTAAGGTCTAATATACGACAGTACTGCTTTGCTCCCTTTCCCACTTATCAAAATACTGTAATAATAAAATTCTTACGTGAATTCTGAATTTAACCCTCTGTAGGGCTAGGGGCTAATATTTCTCAACTGGGTTCCTTCATCATTTTTTGCTTGGAGCCAAGCATTCGATTTTGATTTCTTTTCATGATTGAAAGGATTAAAAAATATTGCTTGGCTTGGCTTGGCTTGGTCCTAGAAGAGTTTAGTTTTATATAAAAAAGATGGGAAAGGGTGAATTGAATCAGTGCAGTGGCAGTGGCGGTCTGGAGGAAAAGAGTGAAAAAGAGAATTCAAAAGCAAAGCAAAGCATGGGAAGCAGATGTGCAGCACAGCACATAGGATGAGATGAAACTTTCAAGTTCCATCCATAAAGGGACAAATTTTTTCATCTTTTTAATAAATGCTTCCTTCACCTTCTTTCACTTCTTTTTTGATCCAGCTCAAAAGCACCGTACGTACGTACATAACCCTTTGAGTCTCAAATGCTACCGTATGTAGTTTTTAGCATTAGATTCCATTTCCATTACGGTAAATACATTACATGTGAATCTAGTTAATTCGGATCCGGGTACGTGCGTACACTGATCCGGGGTATTTGAATACAATTCGTAAGAAATGTGATATTTTAAAGGATTTTAGTTAAGAAATTCATATTGTCCATGTGCTAAGATAGTTTTCTTGCCAAAATTTAGTCAAGTCACAAGGAACAAAGGCAGAGTGCGAGTAGATAATAAATCGTAAATCAAAATTTGAGTATGAATTTTATGCATTGTTTTTAAACCACATGTTCATTGCCCTTAGCTTTGTGCATCCAAGCTTGTAAAAATTTTCATTTCCTTTGCCTTCTTCCCTTGAGTCAATTACAAATGCCTTGGAATTGCATTGCAATAGCTAACCACTAAAAACTAAACTATTTCTGGGTTGACTTGCCTTGGCTGTTAATTTTATCACGCTAAGAATGGATTTTCATTTTGTGCTGCATTTTCCCATCTTGCCTCACCATTTGCAATTTCTTCCCACATAATGCAATTTTTAATTGCTAAGCATAAAATTTGGGAAAGGGAAAACCATTAATAGGCAAAACATCAAAGTTGGTTCTGAGTCTGAGTGCATTAGACTCATGCAAATGCAAAAGTGCAGAAAAAGAAAATAACTCTTTGGCTGGCTGCATTCAATGGGTTGAAATTTTATGGATGAACGAATGGAGTAAGAGTAAATGGATTTGGTTTGAAATAGAAGGGTGAGGGCAGCAAAAAATAAAACAAGGAAAATGCTGAGAGAGATTTTATGTGGTCAAGAAGGTCATTTTCCTACGCTAGGCTAAAGCTTGGTTTCGTGCAAATATCATTATACCAAAATGCAATGATCTCTGGTATAGTCTAAATTTAGACAATTTAGGCAGGGTGGTTCATGGTTTTACCCATTGTCAGACTCTTTGGATTTACTCTATTAACAAAAGATCAAAAAATAACTCTTCTCATCATAAAGTTTATCAGTTCTATTAAGTTTTTTAAACATAAACTTTTAACCGTTTTACCTTCAATATGCTATGCAGTTTGTAAATTTTCTATGCAAGTCCTAGCCTTGTGCTCGGTTTTTTTGGTTTTACCCATTGCCCGACTCTTTGGATTTACTCTACTAATAAAAGGTCAAAAACTAACCATTTTCAACATATAGAATATCAGTTCTATTAAGTTTTTTAAACATAGACTTTTAACCGTTTTACCTTCATTATGCAGTTTGTAAATTTTCTATGCAAGTCCTAGCCTTGCTCTCGGTTTTTACACAAGAATATACGGACGAGACGGTCAAATATAACACGAATGTTTAAAAAAAATCAGAATATTCTTACTGTAGCTGTATAGCTGTAGCTTTTGGCACAAGATATGCATATTCGGTATGAACTCTTATTTTCAAATATTATTACGTTCAAGTCAAGTGAAGAGAAGTGTAAAAGTTATACGGACGAGACGGTCAAATATAACACGAATGCTTAAAAAAATCAGAATATTCTTACTAGCTGTATAGCTGTAGCTTTTGGCACAAGATATGCATATTAGGTATGAACTCTTATTTTCAAATATTATTACGTTCAAGTCAAGTGAAGAGAAGTGTAAAAGTGTACATACGCGGGTCCCGGTTTCACTGAGAAGAAAGAAAAACCCATAAAAAGGGAAATTCATTTCTCCAAGTCGTTAAATAACGATAACTGGCAAGGGAAATTATCATAAAATGAGATGCGTACATACGCGGGTCCCGGTTTCACTGAGAAGAAAGAAAAACCCATAAAAAGGGAAATTCATTTCTCCAAGTCGTTAAATAACGATAACTGGCAAGGGAAATTATCATAAAATGAGAAGTGGCTTTTTAACTCTTTTTCTTACCTTTTGCAAAGGCTGAGCAAGTGCTGTGCTTGGAAAATTTGTCTATGCCCACACCTTTTGTGGTTTCAGTCGGTCTTAGTGTTGGAATGTAAAATAAATGCAATGCAGTGTGGTCGCAAAAGATAAAATAAAAGAGGAGAAAAAGAATGAGTAAACACAAGGAGAGCACAGGTGTGGGAAAATATACATAAACCGGACCAGGTTTCTTAACCCGTTGTGAGTGTGAAAATGGGAGTTGAGTAAAAATACATAAAAAGTGTTTTTCCATTATCTTCACATTTCATTTCATTAGCAAGATGGTTAGGAAGATTCACTNTGTGAGTGTGAAAATGGGAGTTGAGTAAAAATACATAAAAAGTGTTTTTCCATTATCTTCACATTTCATTTCATTAGCAAGATGGTTAGGAAGATTCACTCATTTCTTTTCCTTCATGCAAGCATTGCATTTCCCTCATAAAGAAAATGAATAAATAGGAAAGGTAAGGTAAGGTTGAGCAACTGGTTTTGAGACTTGAGTCAAAATTTCAACCCTAGCCTAGCTAGCACTTGCCTTGCTTTGCCTCTGTGGTCCGTCGTACGCGTACGTACGTACCGTGCGTGCGGGATGCTAAATTAATTTAGGGAGGGCAAAGCCCACCATCGTTGCTAAAAAATCGGTTTTTGTATTCGTAGTGTTATTCTAAGGTAGAAACTTACACTCCAAATCTTAAAGATTGAATTGCCATATGTCAATTTTTTTAATCCAGGTAAATTAGTCATACCAATTAAAGTTGGGTTACTTTAAATGCCCTTAGGAGTCATGATAATTCTGCTAAGTTCATTTTTTATTAGAAATTATTTCGTAATTTCTTAAGGAAATGAAATATTACATCGTAATCGTTTTTATTACAAAACGAAATGCCTAATTTATTAAGTTTATCTTTCGAGAAATTACACCGCTCATAAATGAAGTGAAGATTGGACAATTACTGCCGTTGCCGTTACAGAAGTAAAGAGTAAGTGAAATGTTGAGAAATAAACTGGAAAAATGAATCCCCTCTAAAAATACATTGGGCGGAACGTAATGAATTTGGATGTGGAGACGACATCTGGAAATTATGATTATTACGTAACATTAGCTTTTTTGATGCAATGCAATGCAGTCCAATGCATTTTGAGCCCAGTCTAAACAGATGCCTAATAACATCAACTGGATGAGTTCTCATCTCTCTCCATGACTGAATCCGAATTTACGGTGTTTTTAATATACAGTGATCTCCGATTGGATACATTAACATTGGCGGCAGGGTAAACCCAAAAGGAAAGGGGTAAACCTCTCTTGTCTGTTTCTGTCCATAATATTTTATGAGTTTCAATAAGTAATATGGAATTTTTCCCCATTGCTATACTGTTATTTGTCATAATTCAGAAATTTGTCTTCTTTTTCGTGCTAACGCTTCACTACCATTCAAAAAAATCGAAAATAGCTCAGAAAAGACTAAATCCATTCAAGTTATTCAAAAACAAACGAAAGTTGTGGTACCTGAACATTTTCAAAAAAACGTAGCAGTTGCTCATTTTTGATACTAAAAAAGATAGGAAGACAATTGCCAACGCGTACGAAAGGAAAACCAAGAAATAACCCGAAGCATAAGATGAATATCTACGGGAAAGTCGTGACGTGACGAATGCAAAGCTAAAGTTGCATTGCTTATGCTTTTCAGAATCCGATTCCGATTTTATATAAAACCTTATCGAAGAAAATGAACAATAAAGTTATTTTTCTCTTGCTCCAGGAAGGAATAGTTGATGCACTGCACTGCTATATTATTTTTCCTTTTCAATGATCAACATACGTTAGTAAAACTTTTCTGGTTAACACACATTATAAAAACTCTTTGAGATTTGAGTCAGTGCATTCATGGATGATACGAAAAAAAAATTGAATGAGTAAAAAATGTTCGATTAAAATACGCCCGAGTGATTTATGAAAAGCCTGATGTGTGGATGATTCTTCTTTATACGCGGACGTGGAATCTAAAGTACCCTTTCCGTAGTGCCTACCGGATTTAATTCAAATCCTGGATTTTCCCTTTTAATAAAAGAAAAGATTGAGTAAAAAGTGCGGAGTTCCTGTCCTTGTGAGGTTTGAACCCTTTGAGACCCTTTTAACCCTTTTCTCAGCTCAGCTCAGCTCAAAGAGTTTTTCCTTTCGTTTTCCATTTCTAAGGATTCTCATGTTCTCTTGTATTTCTTAAACTTTACTTCCCCTTCCTCAACTTCAATTATTATTGTGTGCAAGCCAAGGCAGGAACCTTCTCTCTGTTCTTCATTTCAATTTTCAATCCTTTTTCGACTTGGAGTGTCTTTCTCTTCTTTTTCTAAGCTTCTCAGTTTAGTCAGAGTTTGGAGTTTGCTTGCCTTTTTCTGCTTTTTTACTCACTTATTCCTTTCCCGTCATCCCGTCAGGATGTTATCGGACCCGTCACTTTCAATTTCTACGTTTTTTGATCAGTCATCTTCCTTACATTCTATTCTTGGACAAAGCAAAGATAATATTTTTATGCGTTATGGCCAAAGTTGAATTTGTTTAAGAAATAGTCGAAATCTGATAATTATTTTACCTGGCCTGTTCTAAATTCCATTTTAAAATTATAATATTGAGATTCTGTGTAAAATCCTTAGACAAGGTAAAAAATGAAAATGTAAAAACAATTAATTCAATAGCCGTAATCGTTAATAGCTGGTTTAACATCCTTAAACGAGAGGAAAATTTACATTATATTGAAATTTTTGAAGTTTAAAATTAACCATAACATAGTCTTTAGCCGTAATCGTTAATAGCTGGTTTAACATCCTTAAACGAGATGAAAATTTACATTATATTGAAATTTTTGAAGTTTAAAATTAACCATAACATAGTCTTCGTCGTCAGTCAAGACGGGATAAGATAAATGATCAGATGACGAGAATCCAGTAAAATATGCTTTACACAGAGCATATGGTTTACCCAGGCAGGCATTTTTCTGGTAAAGAATCAAATCCAACAGAAAGGGAAAGGAAAGGGTTGAGAACATCTTCACAAAATTCAATTCTGATCCTGACCTCTAATGACTCAAGGATTCCATTCAATCCTTTCCTTCTTTTTCGATTCAAGGGTCATCGTTTCCCTTCAAGTCATTTCCGTAATTTAAGTAAACCCTACTACACATTGGGTACATAAAGAGTGCTTGGGCCTATAACACAATTTTTACATTGTGTTGTGTGTGTATAGGACCAGGCCAGGCATTTTTTAGGAAATGAATTCCTATGATTCAGCTCAAATTTGGGTCGGGTTAAATAATATAATTCTTTTCAACCTAGTCTAACCCATTCGATCAATTGAATCGAGTAACCCAAGGAGGAGTGGCTTCTCCGATTTTTGATTAATGATATCAAACTCCTGGGAATTTTTGGATTTACAATTTTATTCTAGAAGTATTTTTAAATTAAGACCGAACTGTTAAGAAATTTCAATTTAATACTAAATAAATTAAAATCCGAGTAGCCTCTGCCTGTGTATATTTAAAAAACCAGAAATTCACTGAGCATTTCCTTAAAATTCTACAAAAAATTCCAAATTTCTTACTGAAATCGTAGAATTCCTTAATTTCTATTACGTAATATGTGTCAGTGCTACATTTACCTTCAATTTCATAAAAGTCTCAAATTTCAAAGTCGTACCTCGGTAGCATAGTACACACACGTAAAACTAAAAGTTGAAAGGGTAAAAGGAGGGAAGAAAAGGGTGAACAAAAAGTCTTTTGACGTCCGAATCAACTTTTGAATGGGGACAGAGAAATCATAATTTATCAAAGTCAAAATTGCAGAAAGGGATTGAAATTGATACTATTGATGTGGATTGTGAATTG
>WJEZ01002677.1:0-12780 GCA_009869925.1 Thalassaphorura encarpata | reverse complement strand
TCACTACAACTGAGAAAGCGTTGGCTAAGGCAAGGGGTGTTGCGATGAGCTTGGAAATGGGTTTATCGAAACCAAGTGACTTTGACTATCGTCTGTATGATGGATCCGACTAATCAGTACTTGACGATATGGATATGGGTAAGCCGAATTCATGAAAACAAGTAAAACTCATCAGGTATTATAATTCTTTAATTCTTAACACGCTCCATTTTTTTAGATTCAAACGCAAAGGGAGGGTGGAAGGTCACTCAGCTTTGAACTAAATATGAAATTGTCTATACTGCACTGTCATTTTCTCAATATAGTAAAAAATACAAAATTAATTCAAGGAAAACTAATGCTATTAAGTGTAGTCCTCCTTTGGGAACTAAACTTGAAAGTGATTTTAACAGGACAAAATAATAATCATAATTATTTATTGGTTGTCGTTTATTTTTTCATTATGGACAAGTCTCAAATTGCATACAGAAATGTGTTCAAGTTTTGAAGCTGTCGAAATGTCTGTCTTCTTCAAAATGCCCTTTTTGCTTGATCACTTAAGTCAAGTGAAATATTACATACTCATTGTTTGGTTGGGACAACATTCAGTCAGTGCTAGATGTCAAAATTATTAAGAAAGAGTACACGAAGAGGCCCGGTATTTTAAAAGATGCGTGTTTCACGTAAAATCTGCGTTTCCTACGGATCGGATTGAGAGGGATGGTCCAAGTTTGTCGGTTTGTGCGGTTCGGCATGGTCTCGTCGGTTGGTGGTAATAAATTCAATTCCAACCGGAATTAGTGATAGATAATTAATTCTGGGTCCCCCTAGGGGGGACCATAATCCTAGTCACTAAATAAATAGTGACTAGAAGACTACGTTGATAGATTTCTTTGGGTATCACATCATACACATTAGGAAGGAAAATAAAAGCACCAAAAGGCAAAAATTCTGATTCCTGGGTAAAATTGCTCGCTCGTATTCGGATTCTTTTATGAAGCAAGCGCGTGAGTTAATTAATTTCTTTTAGTTAGTTAGTATGAAAGACAATATTAATTAACAGCCGAATCAATCCGTATAGTAATTAAATCTGTTCTGTAATATTTAGGATGAAGGTGATGTCTCCCGAATTCGGGAGAGGAGGAGGAAGTTTGATGTTTGTAGTCAGCAGTTTTCCAATTTCTTCTGAATTCGAATCAGAAGTGAAGGTTAAGGTAAGTTTGTCAAGAATGAGAATTGTTTAATTTCTAATATGATAGAATTAATTGATGTCGAACAATACAAAATTCAGATCGGCGAATCGTTCTTAACTAACGAAAGTATTTTTTTTTTTGAGAAAACTCAATGATTAAAGGGATTCTAAAATGATTTACACACAAAACAATTATTAATGCTTGTATTTGGGTCCACAGGTGGTGGAAGATGATTCTAGTCATTCGATTAGATTCTAGTGGATGTAATTTGGACCTTTTCGTCCAAATCTTATCCTTCAGGATATGGATTGGGTTTGAGTACTGGTGGTCAATTCACCTGTATGGGGAAGGAAGAAGTAGCGGTCAAAGACGTCAAAGAAGTACCAAAACATTCGTTCGAGTAGGATTTAGGACGAAGGACGACAACGCAGGGGTTAGAATACTCCGGTGGAGTTTGATGGGAGAATCTGAGAAAAGTAAAGAAAATAATTTATTCTATTTGTAACGTACTTGCTAATATTAATTAAATTAATGAGAGATTACGGGAAATGCAGATGAGTGATTGCAGAATATTTACACAAACTCTGCCTTTATTTTTACAGCTTACCGGATTAGGTTCCTCAAGAGGGATTTAACTACAAATTATAAGTCGGAGCAGTGAAATGTATTCGAGTCCCCCAAGGGGGACCATAATAGTAACCGTCAACCCAAATCAATTGAGGTTTTCCATGATGGAGAAAAATTGCGACGAGCTAGAGAGATAGTAAGGGAGTTAAAAGTGAGTCAATACTTTACTTAATTAGTAAAATATGGTCTAATGAATAATAATTCAGAAGATAATGTTGTAATTGGATCTGTGTAACTTTCAGGATAATTACTGGAATATTATTTCCGGATTCCGGGAATGGGGGAGGTTGGTTTTTCGAAAACTCGGTGCTGTAATCTTGCTTCTGCGGATAGAAGTTCGATATGTAGAGTAGATATCGCGTGTTTCCCTGTTTGGCTTTAGAGAAGAAAGTCAAAAGTAGTGAGAAGTTAGAAAGTTACATGAATAATAATTTCACATAGAGGAAATCGAACAGAGGGACTTTCACGAATTATTAGTTCCTGGTAAGAAACATAAGGCTACTACGAAATTTATATTGTCGAGAATCCTACTTATTGACAGAATCATTTTATTTTGAGAAGCGTCAATGCTTAAAGGGACATACATATGATTTATCCACAGAATTTTAGGTTAATAAATTTGTATCCACAGGAGGTGATTCTTTCGCGGAGTGACATGGGTCACACAAACTGTCAGCAATGCCACCAAAGGGTAAGTGAAGAAGATATGATTATAATATGTTAAATGAAGGTAGACTGGTTATTACTGAATGTTTATTTGAACGTCATCGTTTTTAGATGAGATGTCTCAAGAAGGGGACGAGTCAGCAGTTAACATGAATATATTCAGGTCCCCTATGGGGGATCAGAATCAGCCGCTAGGTGATGGCTTGAGCTATAGCTCCGTCTATAGTACTAGATCTCTTTCGAAATGTGAGTTTTTTTTAATAATGGCTTGTTCATTAGCTCATAATTTTTTTGTCGTACTTGTTGAGATATTAAGGTAGACTGCTGAATACTCATAAAAACACTTCATTCTATTTCAGATAATCAAAGCTACAAATCCTGTGATGGGCTTAGTCCCAATCACGCCTCTGTACCAATAAATGAATTCGGGTCCCCCTAGGGGGGACCATATTCCCCACGGGGGAATAGAATTCGGTCCAAGTTGCTTGAGAGCAACCTTAAAGCTTCTTTCGTCATGAGGGAGCAGGACAGAATCGTTTGAAGAGCGCTGCTAGGAATTCCTCTACTCTACTGACAGGAATTATGGAAGATGTTTGTGGTGAACGTGAGTACACAAGGATGTGAGTAAGTAACTATTTTGAAATTGAATAATATGGTCTGATGATGAACCAAATAATTAATTTACGAGATCAGAAAGTAATTGAACATTTTATTTCTAGAAAATTTTCCTGTCCGAAACTCGGACGAGATAATCGTCGTAGTTCACAGAAGTGGTTCGTGGAAGGCAAAGCCTTCGTTGTTTGTCAAGAAAATTCAAATCCTGATTCTCGAATTAGGTACCTCATTATATTAACTTGATGTTCTTCTCGTGTATGGAGCTCTAGTCAAAACAACTATAAACTGCACACTAAGTGCAAAAGAAAAGGAATTTTGCACAATATTTAGCAACAATTGAAAAATACCGATTCCTATTTTCTCAGGAATTCGGATTCTGATAAAAATGGTAATGTGCACTACCAATACAAAAATGGTAAGTGGAATAATAAATATTTGAATTGTGGATGATTCTTTTGTTCCAACATAAAATTGACAATTTGTCTGAATCTGTAATTTACAGACTTAATAAGGACCGGGAAATTCGTGAAGACTTTCCTGAAGAAAGATGAAGAAAATTAGAGCCCTAGGCCCTAAGGGGCTCTCAAATAAAGGTGAATTAATTGAATTTTGGTTTTACTTCCGTCATTAGTCTATTTAACTCAAAATTAAAATCTCTAATCATTATTATTGCAGATGATCAAAACTAACTGCTTGCAATCAAAACACCTAGGCAATTCCTGACGCAAGAATTTAGGTTGCAAAAATTACCGTCGTTTACGACTACTACTTTCTAAATGGGTTTCACCATTCGCGCTTGATTTTGTCCTATCAAAGTGACAATGAAGGAGGAGTTTATGAAAAGGCTATTAACATCCGTGGTGTATCGAGTCAGAGGTCAATTGACTTGAAGATTGAAGGAAGATGTCATATTTAAGTTACTTCCATGAGATTCCCCCTCGTTTTTCACTCAGCGTCAATTATATGTCGAGAATATCAAAAATTAACTGAGTGTGAGTAACAACTCACTTGCTTAGAAACTGTAATTTTACAAGTTTCAAAAATAATGTTAGACCAACTGAACATTTTGCGATTCGATCAAGAACACCTTATAAATGTGCTCTTTGTACGAGTCACTATTATTCGTGTATTGAATAAATATTCACTTGTGTGAATGTGTGTGTGTTAACTGACTTGCTTTTTATTTCCATTTGATATTTATTAGAAAATTCGATTTCCTTGAAGAAAAAATTGTTAGAATTCTCGTAACTTAGCTATTATTAGTTGTTGACCTTTCCGTTTTCATAAAAATATCAGTCTGGTACACATTTTTGCATTTGTGAGCAAATATTAAACTTTTCCTCATTCAAGGTTAACAAAGAATTTAATTGAGTTGATTCAAGATTAAAACATAAAGTACACGTTAGAGCTGACGAGCTACTAAACTAAGATCTATTTTATACGATTTCTAAAAAAGTTCAAATTCAATAGAACTAGCATAAATGTTGGCGAAAGGAGCAAAACGGATATAAAATTCGTATGAACTACGAGAATGACAGAACACGAATGAGTTGACGTGTACGAATGCGAATGCGAGTTTCATATCGTATCACGGTCATGGAATCAAAAATTATATATAAAATGTATCACATCACAGATCTCTAGTATTGAAATCTTTGAGAAGGGGTTGATTCGATTCTGATTCTTCTTTTCCTCCCGACTTTCTCCACTGGGTTGAGCAAAGCAAGGGAAAATGCGTGGAGAAATACTAATACAACAAAACTGAGGCTGAACCTACCCTGCCCTGCCTATGCTTCACTCTTTCCGACTCATCTGATTTGACTTTGTTCACTTAGTTCAACTTTGGCTTTTCATATGGAACAAACAATAATTACCAGATCATCACACAAAGTCATTCGAGAGTAAAGACCTAGAACATTTGTGCATAATTGTGTAGTCTGTGATTGCAAATTTACAGACGAAGAAATTCATTTTCCGGTACATGAACATTTCTCGGCTGGCTAATTGAAAGTTAAACCAATGATAAGCATTGGACAATAGTTCCCAATTCATTACATATTTATGCGAAGAATTCAAATAATGTGAAAATATAACAAACTCAAAACTTCTCCGTTTTTGCCTGAAACCCAGAATCAAGATTCAATGTAAGTGATGTACTATCTTATAGTACTTTATTTTCTGATAGTTGATAGTAGAGCTTGAGAGTACTCGTATTTCTCTTAATTTGGCTTAGAATTGAGAACGAATACCAATACAGAATATTTCTAATGCAGCAGTCGTCCGTAATAATTTTTAGGTTTAGAAATTAATAATAATTTTTGTATTTTTAAATAATTTAGTGACAGAATCAAAGAATTCCTTTACTTTTTGTCCTAATTCGATCAAATTTGATAAATTTTACTAAAATGACCAAATTTCTACAAGAAAATTCTATTAGTATAAACGCTTTGCGTCACTTAAAAATTATAGATGTTTTCTTTCACTCACGTTTGCATAACGTAGCGTATAGCCTGCCAACCCAAAATATTGTCGGAATTTACACTTTTAGATGCTAAAATCTAAAAATTTCAAGTCAATCAAATCATGTGCATTGCATTGATATGAAATTTTTATAGACAGACTGATTTAGCAGAATCTTGAGCTCTAAGAAATCGGTTCGCTTTGATTTTTCAATTCCATTATTAACTCCTTAAAAATGTACTGTGCTGTGCTACCTGGCCAAATGTGATTGAAGGTGTTAGACGGGAAAGCCGCCCAAAGAAATTTCTTGGGTCGTCCTTTGTCAAAATTGTTCATTTGGCTTTTACCCGGCTAGTTTTTGTAGCCCTAGCCCTTCTAACTCTCTGAGAGTGGAACAAAGCCAAATTTTGAAGTGTATGAGACGTGTACGGCGTTTAGCCCTTTTGTTAGACTCTGCAGTTTTTTGTTTAGATCTTTTGACACCATTCATTCACTCATCCGTCAAAGTTTTGTGTATGAGATACAGCACACAAAAGAAAATACAAGGAAAAGGACTACTTTCCCCCAATTCTTCTTAACCCTTTCCTTAAGTTTCAGTTTTCTTTAGTGTTTAATGTAATTAGTTGAGTGTAAATTGAATGAAGCTTCAACGTGTACAGGTATACGATTAGCGAGATTAGAAGAAATCAGAATGATGATACAACCTGGTGTCGGCGGCTACAATGGCTATGCCACAAATCATCCACCAACAACTAACCCACCAACTTCTACTTGGATTCAAAGATACCAACAATACGGTAAGAAAATCTTGAGACTTATTTTGCGAAAAAGAAAAATGGTCATAAGCATTTGCAATAAAATGCCAATGTCAATGCTCATACCCAAATTGTAACTTGTCACTTGTCAAAAATTTTCAAAGATGAAAAGAAAGCAATTTTTAAAAAGAGATTTTTTCCCCTATTTGGATTTTTGTCGTCGTCTGATGATGATGATGGGTTTTGGTTGTGGTCGGTCTTGGGGCACAACAGGTAGTCTGGATCATCTCCATCAAAATCATTCTGCTCCTCCCATCATCAACTCTGACTTTCGTGAGTTTCAATATTCAATACTCATTCAGTCCCAGTCCTAGCTCTTTTACAAAAACTGCACACAAAATCTAATCTTTTTTGCATCATAATCAACAAAACTCACCTGCTGTTTTCAATCTAATGACATTTTTCTTTTCTTTTTTCATTTCTCTATCATATTTTGCATGCTAGGCTATGCCCTATTATAGTAACTTGTCAGATTCAGTCCTGCTTTGCCTTGTACTTTTTGCTTTTTTTAACTTTCACCAAACCAAACGCAAACCCACCTCTTTCTTTCTTTCATGTTTTTTTTTAAATAAAAAATGTGGCAATGGTAAGCCTAAGGCATTTATGACTTGATATTTGGCTAAAAACTGAAATTCTTAATAAAATTTTTATTTTTTTCCAGTGTAAGGGTAAAAGCTAAAGGAAAAATTGTTAGTACTAGACTTTCTCCGTATTTCTTCACTATCTTATATCCCATGGTATGACTATGCCTTGTTATGTACTGTATACCCTATGTTCCGTACCGTACCGTATGGTATTCGTATTATATCCTATAAACAAATATTGACTCAATGTTTGTTTGTGTTTAAACATTGGAAATTTATATTTGTTGACGAAAGTAATTAAATGAAGAAGGAGCTTGCTGCTTGCTGCCTGCTTGACTGCCTGCCTGTTTATAGTATAGCTATGTTTAGCTAGTAGCTTTTATTTTCTAGCGAAGCAATCTAATAATGATCATCATTTCATTCCATAATCCCTCAAAGGCATCATCATCATCCAATCCACTGTTATTCTATTGTCTACTCTAGAACTAGCACCCAGTCTGTCAATAAATGCTCTTGAGGCATAGTACAAGAATAAATACATAAGCGGAGCGTGGCTATAACGCAATACCCGGCACGGGCTTCTTTCATCTCAAAATAAACTAAACGCACATGACTTGACATGACGTGACGGACGGGTCCTGTATGTACAGTACAGGGAGGTTCCAGAATCACTTGACCTCTGACCTCTGGATAGGGACAAGACAAAAGAAGAAAACACATCCTAAATCTATAAACCAAAACATAGTCACAAGAAATGTGTAAATGTGACAAAAATAAGAACCTACTTGAAATTCTTAACGGTTCAATGAGAATGGACGATGGAATTGAATTTTTACTATATCTCGGCCTCGGATGGCTTCTGTTTTAGCCTTAACTGCCTTTGCAATGTTTTTACATTTTACTTTTAGAGTTATGAATGACTGTGACTATGACACGGAGACCCGTGAACATCTCATATAAGAAACAACTACAACAGATTATGGGGCAGATAAAGGCAAAACGGGCAAAAGGATTACACAGACCGAATCCGAATCGGGTTTCTTTCTGTGGATGGGGATCGTAATTCGTAATGGGATGCGGTTGGGCCCTTCCAAATCACTTTGTGTCACATTTACAACTCCATGAACAATTCATTACAGATATATACAATAGAAATAGAAAATCAAAGCAAAAATATAAAAAAAACCAAAGGGAATTCTAGTTTAAGTTGTTCACTTTCTTAGCTTCGGCTACCTAGAGATGAGGAAATAATAAAAACCGAGTTTTAGACCAAAAATTCGGATAGGATCTGACATTTCGCAATTTTTCTTCGGTATTTTCTTGGCCAGTAGTGAAAATTATGTTACAAGGTTAATTTTGCATAATTTTTCGTATAGGCGTTCATACACAGGATAACTTTTCAATTAGATTTTTGAATACTAAATAGATAATACTTGCATGCAGCCATCGGCTTGTCTATAGCTACAGTACAGCATTAGTTTCGCCTCGTTAGGTTGATAAAGGGATCAGATCTGATGAAATTAACGAGGTTACGGCTGACAATTAGCCTACCACATATATTTGTGGATATTTTCAACTTCAACTTGACAACAATCCACTCGTCACACTTTATTATTCTCGAATCGGAAATATTTCAGAAAAACAGATGCGGAACTAAATTCCCCTTTGAGCATCCATTGAATTGACCTACTCGTGGTAGAAACGACAAAGTCAGAGAATGTCTCAAAACCCCGAATTCGGTTATTTGAGTTCAACCAGGGTGGGTGAGGGTGCGATTTGCAATGCAAAAGGGGAGAATTGGATGAATTGATACAAAATTGATTTTACATTGTATTTTGTTGAGTAGTGCATGCAAATTGAACGGATGGCATGGACTCGTATGAATTTTGAAGAAAAAAGTAGAACATGGCTTGGCTTATTGACAAAGAATGTAAAATCTTAGCATTCACTCCACAAAATAGCAGCTACGACAATGCTATACAATTTCGAACTTATTCATCCCTGATATTACGTGCAGAATCACATATTTAGGTCAAATCCTACGATTTTTTTTACATCTTGACGTAGATTTTGAAATTTTGACTTGAAACGAGAGGAAATGTTAATTAATTTGGGGTTTTAGATGATAATCGAGGTCCAGGGCATCCGTCTTCGTTGACAAGTGAAAAGAATTCAATTTCAATTCGTCGTCCGACCCAAGAAAGTTTAGTTCTTGGTTCCCCAGGAGGAGGAACAGCAGCCTATGAATATTATTATCCTCAATCAGTTTCTCAACAATCAAGTTCTCTCCCACATCACTTGCTCCATCATCATCATCATCATCATCATCATCATCAGTCAAGTTCCTACGGGGGATTGGAATGTGATGAAGATGATGAAAATTCACATTCGGAAGAAAGGATTCGTGAATCATCAGGGTTTTCAGCATCACCTGCGATAGCAACGGCAACAGCTCCTGGAGAATATTATTATCATCTACATTTGGGGTAAAGTGATACAATTCCATTTTTTACTCTGTTGGAATCCAAAAATTCCTTGACAAAATTAAAGATTCGGGTCCTAGTAGAAAATTGAATTCCCAAATCCAATCCTCCACTAATTAGTCAACACGGGCAAAGTGAAAATGCAATTATGAAACCCGCTTAGAAGGATGAATTCATTTTTATATATTTTTCTTGTGCTCAATTTTTCCTTTGACAGACACAGTGAAATGGAGAGTCATCATTGCATGCCATTTTGTTCATCGTCATCCACTTCTTCTCAGGCACCCTTGGCAGCTACAACGGGGCCGTACTACGAACCGGAAGTGAATGAAGGTAAGTTGATGGAAGTCCCTAGCCTTTAATTGTTTGACGGAAATCGAAAGATTTTTCTCCTTTGCATTTTGCCTTTCCCTTGCACTTTTTCCCTCAGCAGCAGCTTCAGCTTTGGGAAAATGATAAAATAAAGTAAAAGGAGTCAGGCGGCAGGCAGGGATTTGCATGCGAGAGGGAATATGCATAGCAAATAGCAAAAGCTAATACATAAACTAACATATACTTCATAATTGCATCCTGAATAAGTAATTAAGCTTTTAGCATTATGATGAAAGTCCCTCCACGCCAACCCTTGGCTCTGGCTCCCATTACTTAACAACCAATTTTGAAAGCAGAGTGGAACATAGGAGCAGTGATATCCAAAGCAAAGCCTAAATTCCCTAATATGGGAAAAATTTCAAGTTTTTGGGGGGTATTTCTAATTTTATGATACAAATTTTACTAAAATTTTATCTAAAACCTTTATTATCTAATAAATTGTTAATACACATTTAATTTGAGATTGACCCCTCCTGAAATGCATACCGAGGGCCCGTCTCTCCTGAGTTTGCCTCAATAGTTAAGTAGTGGGGCAAAGGGTGAGCGTGTTAGGTTTAAAAGTTGAAACAAAGGGAGAGAAACCTCGGTGGGTCGTTTCATTTCATTTCACATGTCAGTTTTCCGGGTTTTTTTCATCATGCTTCTGTAGTAGTACTTTCTACGTACTTTCTCCATATGAATATCCATGTATACATAAATGCCAAACCAAGTTGTGAATGAAAAAAGGGTTAAGTCCTAGTCCTAGACGTGAGTTTTGTATGCAATGCAATCCGTCTACTTTACCTTAGAGATAGAGATTAGACGGAGCAGCAGCAGCATAGGAATTTATAATCGGATTGCAAGGAAAGAAAAGCTTTAAAAATTATCAAAAATGCATGGGCTGAGGGAAATGTGACGATGATGATGACGATGAGGGTCATGTACGTAGGCTCAGGCTCAGACTCAGGCTCAGCCTCAGCGATTACGATTATGATTAACTTGGGAACTCCAGCTCAGATGGCCTAAACAAAAAGAATGCAAAGCATTTTTTTAGCCTAAAGATTTTAGCTTCAGCGTCAGCCCTCAAGTGATTTTCACCATTAGATCAATTAGAATTTTCCCCTCATACCCAAACACAAAATCGGCCTGTATATAGTCAAAACTTTTAATTAGCTTAGCATACATTTTAGCATGACCTGTTTTTCTTTTGCAGATTTTCTCTGAAAGTGAAAGTCAAAGCTGACCTGGCCAGTTTTGAGTAGAATATTTGGTTTTATTTGCACTAATGTTGTTTTTTAGGGAAAGAACATTAAAAACTGTAGCATTGAGCTGGGCGTGTGACGGTTGACAGTGCAAGTGCACGTGCTGCTGCTTCTACTTTTTTCATTAATTACCCTTGCATGAATGGGCCTGGGTGTGGGATTTGGTTGTCAGTTTTTATCAGGAAGGAGTGAATTAGAAGGATTGTGTTTTTTTAAATGCAAAGTACGACCGACCATCATAATTAAAATCAGACACGAAACTAAACCCCCTGTGTTGGGGTTTCTTAACAATAAAAAATGCTTGCTAGCTAAGATTGACATTGTTAATAGCTTGCTTTTTTTATTTTTCAGCCACTGCAACTCTACTAATGACACGAAGAACGACACATTCAACATCCTCACCCCATACACATTGTACATCGACGACTCATCAACAAGTAAACCTAATATTTTGCAAAATTTGACTTGATTTTGATTATTATGTATAAGAATTTATGTAATTTTTTGTTTCTGTAGGTCTGTAGCGTAGGTTGGACAAATAATTATTGCAGCTGGATTAGGATTGGGTGGGAATAATCGTCGTGGAAATTTACAACTTTGGCAATTCCTTGTAAGTTTATTGGATGACCCTGAAAATAATTCTTCTTGTATTTCCTGGACGGGAAGAGGAATGGAATTTAAGCTCGTTGAACCAGAAGAGGTGGTTTGAAAAATTGACATAAAAATATTAATTGCACAAAATAACTTAATAATTTTCCTTCATTCAAAGGTGGCAAGACGTTGGGGAGTCATGAAGAATCGTCCAGCCATGAATTATGATAAATTGAGTCGTTCTCTTCGATATTATTATGAAAAAGGAATCATGCAAAAAGTAGCTGGGGAACGCTACGTGTATAAATTTGTTTGTGAGCCAGAGGCATTATTCACACTCGCAATAACAGCTGCTGCTGCAGCCTCTGTTGCAAATCCAACAACAGCTACACATAATTCATCAACTTCGACAAAATCAAAACGTTAAGTAAATTTAACCTTTGACTTTTTCATTGTTGTACTAACCCTAACCCATGTTGATTTCATTGTCAAAACAGAATTGAGTGTAAGTAATCATCATATTTTTGACAAAATAAAGAAAAAGAAATGTTTTCGAATTGAAGTTGATCGTAGATTTATTTTATAAATAGAAAAGTTCATCTTCTTCATTTTAAATTGTAATCTCATTACAATCATTGTGTTGTGTATAGTACATTTGTCATCGATATTAGAAATCGAAAGTTATTATAAATAACTTTTAGAGTCTTCGTAGGTCAACAAAACAACTACTGGCGTTTTCGCTTACGACTCGTGACTGGCGCTGATTTGGAAATTGTGGCTTTTTCCTCCATGATATCACCAGACAGATCGTCAGTTTGCGTTGCCTTATTTTGCTTCGTTGAGTCTTGAATTGAAACATTTCTTAACATTCTTTCCACTTCAAGAACTGTTGCATCCGCACCTAAATTTTAAAACATGGGAAATTTAATAGATGATAGTGTGATTGGTCATTTACATTAGAAATATGTATTCTGTAGGTATTACTGTATACTTACTTATTGGGCGACTTTGGTCGACATTCATATATATTTCTTTCCAATAGCCGTCATCATCATATTCATCAGCTGGTTGCGACCCATCCTCACTTCCATTTCCAGGCCTTCGGTATTCGTAACAAAACAAGACCTTTTCTGGCTCACACTCGGCTGGTGCTG
>WJEZ01002676.1:0-12783 GCA_009869925.1 Thalassaphorura encarpata | reverse complement strand
CAAAGATATGGACTTTAAGGATTTGGGAGTGGATTCACTAATGGCAATGGAAATGCGAAATAAGGTTGTCGGAATTGTTGCTGAGGGTAAATCAATATCAGTGAGTGCGATGCAAGAAAACCGAACGATTCGGAAAATGGCAAAGTATTTAAATGGTCTCTGCTCTGAGTCAGCTCTTGAAATCCCTGCGGAAGAAAATATCAACCAGGTGGCCGAAACTATAGAGTAAAATTTTCTTAAGATGGGATTGTAGTTTACATTGAATTCCTTGCGAAGTATTAAAAGTTCTCAAAACAATTCGTAATGACAGATATGGTACTTGGGGTTACAATATGTCATCATGCCACATACCATATTATTCACAACGTTATATTTAATTGGTCTATAAGGAGTATTCTCCTAACGTGACAAAATTATATTAAATGATTCTCTTTTAACAAATTATCTCATGCACATATCACCCAGACTCCAGAGTTTCACAGATACTCGACAAATGAACAAATCATGGAACTAGCTCAGTAGTACCATAAATACAAAATATTGTAGCGCTTTCCGATTTCATTGGACGTCAAAAGAAAATTTTGGTGGCCCAATTCTGAAATCCGACACTGTTTAGTGCCACTCTCCAGGTGGAATATGAATTTTCCAAAGAATTCTTTCAAATATTGTAGATTCCTGATTGCATTAGCATTAGCATTAGCATTCGTCCGTAAAAAAATCCTAAGATTTAAGTGCAAGTCTAGTGCATTACTAGGAAATTCTTTGTCTTATTGTAAAGCTCAGAGCGTATTTCTCACTATCTATATCTATGTTTCACTATCTCGTTTTCGTCAAATTCTCACAATCTCAGGAGCGATGAAGAAATTTTACAGCAAACACTCAATCTGTATCTTGTTTCTTATTCCTTAGAGGAAATTGAGCTCTCCAACTAGGATCATACTGTATCATCTTTTGAGTAAAACCGTGAGAAAAAAGCGGAGTTAAATTTTTATTTTGTGTTATTATACAATTGAATATTGAGCTTTAAAATATTGCGATAATAATTTCCCATTCAAACATTACTTGCAGAGTTGCTTCTAAAATATTTACAAAAGTTCTGAAAGATAGTTTCACAGTAAGGGCCAACAGTTTATTCAGAAAACGAAAATATTATTAACTTTCAAAAAATTAAAAGAAAATCTAGACATTTTGGATATTAAAATTCTCTAGGTTTCATAATGTAATGAATTTGTCGATATAAGCTATAACTTCTTGGATTATTTGGCTGATCTGCTTTAGTAGTACTGGTTAGTACAACTACTCAAGAGATTCGAAGTCACCTCTGGCGTCACATCTAGGTCGGAACAATTTTATAATTCTCAAAAATATTCTGTTGCAACAAAATGTATGAATTTTCTTAGTTAAAATAATTACAATGGTGGATTAGTTTACTCAACATTTAGATTTTTTCTGGATTTATTTCATAGGACAATTTACTTTACTTTACACATTCTCTCAAATGCAAACCAAGAAGTTTAAACCAAGAAGTTGGGCAAATATTGCAACTAAGTTTTACACATGATGAACACAGTGCCTTCAATTTCTTAGTTTTTGTGATACTAATACTTTTTTAAAATTTTTCGGTTTTTCAATATACAAAATTGAGTGCGTAACTTGTGTATTGCATGTATTCTGTGTAAATTATGGTACAATTTTGGTAGCAATAAAAACATACTAGTTTTATATTTAATTAATTAACGATTAAGTCGTCAGCCAATACACGCCGCTAATATCCGCCTATTTTTTCCGATTCCGTGAATGTTTGAATTTCTAAAATCGGACGTAGCGTTGTGGAGATATAAAATATTGGATGGCAATGGCATAGTATGGACAGGTTAAAGCTTTTGGAATGTCATATGATTGTGAATGAGAATGATTGAGGAAATTCCGGAAATGGAAACTAGGTCACAACTTTTACCGTCTTTTCCCGTTGATGGAAATCGTAGTACATGTAGGAAAATGCTTGGAAATGGAACGAAGTCAGATAAGTCGAGTTCCGATTTCCGATCCCCTTGGTTGGAATGCAACCCTTATAATTGGATCAACTCATGTTTTATGTGTACGCCTGTCTATTCTATGCTTACGTCATCCTTTCCTTCTTCCACTCTCATTTCGTAATATTTACTCGTTTGACCCAGTTCTTAATATTTTTATCTGTATTTTTCTATTTGTCTTTTATATCTTCAGATTTTCTATATGGATTTCTTTGGCTAATGGTAATAATAAAAGATTGAAATGTATTAAATAGCTATATCTGGATTTTGTACTCCGATGCGGACT
Source organism: Thalassaphorura encarpata (assembly GCA_009869925.1). Lineage (NCBI taxonomy): Eukaryota > Metazoa > Arthropoda > Collembola > Poduromorpha > Onychiuridae > Thalassaphorura > Thalassaphorura encarpata. The sequence continues at coordinate 10,464 of WJEZ01002676.1, read as the reverse complement.
CTTTAAGTCCAGACTCATTGTTTCTCATAAATCTTTACGTTAGGAAGATTTTTGAATGCTGTTTTATGCAGTTCACATCCTCCATTCACACCGAAACTGTTTAACCTTTTAAACAAACTTGTCTGAGGAAAAATCATTTCCTCATTGAATTTAAACTCGATGAAAGCTTAAATCTTCCAAATTCACAAAATCTTCCAAAAAGTCAAAATTTCCCTGAAAGAAATAAGCTACTTAAAGTCTTGTGAAATGTCAAGTTCATCAACTCACAACTCACGTTTCTTGGAAATGACTCAGCTAATTCAGAATTCTTGTATTCAGGGACAAAACTTGTTTGACTGGATAGTCCTTTTCATTTATGAGTATAAACAATGTTGTCAATCCCAGTTTCATATTTTCTAATTTCCGAAATTGTTCAAAATTGTCCGAAAAAGTCTCAGATTCGTACCTTTAATCCTCTGTACCTTTTGTTCTTGCGATTGCCACTGTAATTTACTACGCAAGACGCTACACAAAATAATGTGTCAGAGTAGTAGTCTTGCATGAGCCCAATCTTAAAAGAGCAAATATGTTTAAATTACTCATCTTAGAAATTTCGCTCTCCTATAATTATAATGTCCAAATATTTAACAATTAATTGGCCAGATTAACTAAGCTGATTTAGTCGCGAGGTCGATAATCTGGCTACATTCTGATCAGAATTGGTTTCTATTTTCCTGGTTGCCAGTTACATCCGAATTTATTCACCCGATTTATCCAAAATATATTATCCAGTACTATTGTGTGCCACAGAATAGTACTTCACTAACTCTAAAAACTAATAATTTTTACTACACCCAATTTAAGACAAGTAGGCTGTAGTTGCGGGATCTTATTTAATACTAATTATTGCGAAATTAGTCTAATCAAACTTCGCTTAATCGAAATATTAACTCTCAGATCCGAAAAAGCATAAAAGAAAAGACAAAGAAAACGGTATAAAAACTGTAATATAAATGGAATATATACATATCTATTATCTAATACTGCATTCTCGTACCTCAATTTATGTATATAATTAAAATATTTTTAACGCCAAGCACGTTGTTAACTGTAGGCTCCTTGACTCTCCTCAATCTTAACACTAGGAAGATTTTTTAATGCAGTTTTATCCAATTCACCTTTCCCTTCAGTCACAGTAAAAAGTTTCAAATTTTTAAATAAACTTGTCTGAGGGAAAATCATTTCCTCTTTGAACTTAAACTTGCTCACATCCATTCGCATCAAATGTAACTCTTTCAAACTCTCAAAATCTTCCAAAAAATCAAAGTTTCCATGAAACTTGCCAAACACTACAAATCTTGTTAACTTTTCTAACTCACAACTCACATTTCTTGGGAACGCCACAGCTAGTTCAGAATCTTCGCCATCATCCCAAAGTTTCAAGAAAAAGTTGCGTAACGTATTTTTTAAGCTGACGATTAAAGACAAAACTTCTTTCACTGGATATCCCTTTTCAAATATCTCTATTGACAAATTTGTTAGTAACAACTTCATATTTTCTAATTTCAGAAACTGTTCATTCCTTCCTGCGCAATATCTTGGAAATATGCTCAACCAGGTAAATTTTGGAAATTGGAAGTTCTGATTCACAAAAAAGTCAAAAACAGCAGGACGAGAATGGTACTGAACATCAAAATTCTCAAACACATCAGGAGAACATGACTTCAGGATATCTGTTAGAAATTCTGGAGCACAGAGCCGAAGTTTATCTTTATATCTTCCACCTTCTCCTTCAGCCAAATTCATTTCAAGAAACAATTTTTTGAGATTTGGTAGAGTTGGATGAGGAGGGGCTTCCCAGTCGATTGGTGCATTTAACGGTTTAATTAAATGACTAATCTGTTTTCGGGACGGAGTCGATCCCTTTCAGCCTTATTTTTAGTTCCTGGCAACATTCCGTAATCAATTTGTAGTTCCTCAATATTTGACATTGCTTCGAATTCGAAGAGAAGTTTTCTAAGGGATGGATAAGTCCATTTGCATCTGTTGAGTCTAAGGTATTTGACATGATGGGCGAAACGATTTAGAAACGGAAGAAAATATTCGTCATTACTAATGTCAACTCCACGACAGAATTCAAAACGTTTAAAAAACACTGGAATTTTTTCAGGAAAAGCTTGGGTAAAACGACGAACAGAATCCTCATTTCTAAATTCTTTTGTTACAATAGGGCTCAATAATTCTTCAGCGACAGAATTCCATTCCTTGGACACAAGTCGACAATTTTTTAAGGATTTATGATCTCGAGCTCCCACGTGTTTCAGTATGCCTTTCAAAATCTGCAAATTTAATATAAGTTAACCATGCTATATTTGACACAAAAACAAAAACAGCAGTTTCGGTTCTAATATATTGACACCTAATTCATTTACCGATTTATTCTCCAAAATTTGTTTCATTAGTAATGCCAACGCGTGGTCGTCCTCCATTTCTATTTTGTCCGATTTTAAAGCTGTGAAATGAAATAGTAAAAGCTTAAATGTGTCAAAAAGGGCAACTTTAAATTACAAAATTAAATGAATTTCTGTGTGGCCTTTGAATCCCTCCACTTTTCCTTTGCCAAGGAATTCAGTGCAGAGGAAAGTGTCTATGAGATTAGGCTTTGATCCTTTCTAATCTACCTTTTGTTGTTGCCATTGTAGTGCAAACACGTAATATCCAATTCATGAAATAATGTTTCCGGGTATAATAGCCTCAAATCGATGCATTTTTAAGGGAATATTTTGTTTTACCATAAATACAAAACGTATGTTTCGTAAAACTATACTGAAAGACTGAAACTAAAAGGGAATATTACGAGATGCAATATGTATGTATATATAAAATAACAATAAAATTAATGGTTCTTCAGGCCGGAGTAAAACGTAAAAGAACGAACTTTCGAATGAAAATCTAAATTATTGACAGAACAAGGATATTAATGGAAACTGGAAATATTGAATTTCGCTATCACATTTGTCAAACATGTCGAACAAACACTGTAAAGTTTACAGTATAAACTAATTAATCTGATTGAGTCCCCATCACAAAGTCGATAATCTGACCAAATTCGGACCAGAAAACTTTCCTGTTTTTCAAGATTTAATTCAATTTATTTACACTTACCTTCGCTTTTAGAATTTGTAATATGACCTGTATGGGTTTTAATATCACATAATTGCTGTAGATTGCTTAAATAGTGGAAAATACTACATGCACACGGCTAAATGTTCTGATGTTTGCTTTTGTCATTTAAAAATTCCAGAGTGGGGCTTAAATGCAGGGTAAGATTGGATTCCGGGTATTTCTATCAGCACACTGTCACGTAAATATCCTGTAATTATAGCCGAAATCCCCTCCCAATTTGAACTGCCTTTTTCTTTTCACAAAAATCTATTTACTAATGATGATTATATGGTTAAACGCTTTACGGTTTACCAGTCTTAAGATCAACATATCAGATAATATAAACCGTAAAATTCGATTATTCGTCCAAATACGGTCATAGATAGCTTAAGCTTTGGGAATCAGTTAGTTTCAAAATAGATTTGGTTCGAATGTGATCTTAGAAATTCAACAATGTCTGGAAAATTGTTCACACGCTATACACAACTGTTCAGGTTTTCACAGTTCATTGGAATTTTTGGGAATCAGTTAGTTTCAAAATAGATTTGGTTCGAATGTGATCTTAGAAATTCAACAATGTCTGGAAAATTGTTCACGCGCTATACACAACTGTTCAGGTTTTCACAGTTCATTGGAATTTTTCCGCCTTGGCTTAAAATCAGCAATGATCCTCACGAGTGCTTAAATAGAGAAGGTCATGGTTTCAGATTTTGGGCGTCGAACTTCCTTTACTTTATTAATTTAACTTTTTCTACCATTTTTATGGGTGCACAAGTATGGGTCATTTACAACGAAATTTATTCCCATCTCTCCAAACTTCGAGCCCTTACGCAGCTCAATTTTCCTTTACTTTGTTAATTTAACTTTTTCTACCATTTTTATGGGTGCACAAGTATGGGTCATTTACAACGAAATTTATTCCCATCTCTCCAAACTTCGAGCCCTTACGCAGCTCAATTTTATTTTTGCGGTTCTTTTTGAGTTTGGAATTTTAGCACATACGTTCTTGAGGCGAAACCAATTTTCCAATCTTCTACAACAATGGGGCAAAATTGATGCGGAAATTTATGGTGAGGCTAAAGGTCAGTTATTAAAACATCTCAAAACAACGTTGATAATTCCTTCTACAGATAATCTGGGTCAGTCCACATCGTATTATCACCAAGAGCGGACATTTAAATTCTATACGAAAGGTCATACCGTATTCAGCGCTACGTCACTGCTCACGATCTTAGCCCTTGAGCTTCTGGTACCAAATTTTCCTGGTGTGATGTATGGGGCAATCTATCCCACAGGAAATAGCAGCTTTAGCACACGTTTGGCTCTTTTACTTTATGATTGGTACTTTGCTTGGCTCATCATGACCAACATTGGCTACTGCGATTGGTTCATGGCTATTTTTACAACGAGCATGGCAAATAGCATTGATGCGTTGAAACCAAGTAAACATGCTGAAGCACATGGATCGCAAATCAGCAAAACCACGGCTTGGAAATTTCAAATGTATAGAAAACTCTCAGGATTAGTTCTGCTCTACAATGAATGTTTTAAAAGATTTTTAATTTTCCATCAAGGAATGTATTTGAGTTTTGGTTGTTTTTTGATGTATGTTCTGATAAGGGACGATGAACTATCTCTTGAGGTCACCTTTATTTTTGTAGCCAATATAATTACTATACCATTTCGACGATATTTGTGTGACATCCCAACGATGAGTGTTTTTATCCAGTCTCGAGAATTTCTTTTGGCCTGGAGAATAGCGGTGAGAGATCCAGCCTATTTGAAAAGTGAACGAAAGCAAATACGGATTGAATTGGCTGCATGTCCTATCATTGCTGTACATTTTGGTGGATTTTACGAAATAGGACCAATTGAAGTACTTAATTATGCTTTGTTCATTAGCACTTATGTTTTAGTATTTTTGCAAATATAAGAAAATGGTCTGGGTAATTTAACTAATAAAATAATTTAGAATGCAGTTCCGCCATAATTTTTGCACGCAAATAAATTTTATGTTGATCTAGTGCCGAAATATAAATATACATTTGTTTCGCATTCATTTCGTATATCATCATGATTGCTTGTTGAGAAATTCAGGATTTTATCCGATAATTGAATTAACAATTCACTATTACTATTGTTTGACTTTATTACTCGTGACTCGTGATTAACCATTTCATGTTCGGTTGGGGATACCCTTTACAATACTTGCTGAGTAAAGTTGAGAATTGCGATTTTAAATCTTTGCTAATTCACTCCCTAGACAGCAGCATCAGGTTAACATGTAAATTAACACATGTCAATTGCCTAACCACGATACGTAATAGTAAAGTCAGACAATTTCTATCTACACTCAAGGTTTAGGTTTGCTGGAAGACCCCATCTTGGCTTTCCCGAATTTCAGCAAAGCATGGCAAGGAAAGGCCAAGTTGTCCACTTCCACGTCTTGCTCATTCTTCTCCTGGCTCTACCTTTGCGTAGAGCCAGTGAGAACATTTACTTCAGTGCTAAAAAATAAAGAATACAAAGTTATTCTTGCTTTCTACACTTTCGTAGTCTTTTCCCCACTAATTCTTTGTGAGCTCCATTGTTTCTAAAAACTGTAGAGCACCAAGATTTTGAAATGGCTCTGAAAATATTGGGGATTCCGAGAGCAAGGTTTTGCTAGAAAATGGTATAGTCTGGATTTGCAAGCTCAACCTCCATGTTTTCACCTATTTCAACTCATACTCTACAAATCCAGGTAAGTTCAGATTTTTATACTATTAAATTTTAGAAGGGGAATGGTATTGAAAATTTGGATTGAAATATTTTCGTTAGCATATTGGTTAGCCATATTGCTTAATGACTGCTGCATGGGTCAAGCGAAAGCAAGCAGTAGCAAAATGGACTGAGATGATGTTTGACTTTTACAGGCAATTTGGAAATCTTGCTACGGAGTGGAAGGATCTCTTTGCTCGGAAGTAATGCAACACACCATGTTTTGTCAGCAGGCTGCCAAATGCTCGGTTTCTCCGTAAAATCTACTCCAGGATATTAAATTGTGAGTAGAATGTTCAGTGCACTTTTTACTACTATTGCTTATTTTTTGCACTAACCAACGTTCAGCTTTTTCGACCAATTACAAGGAGAAAGTAAACGTAATGCTTTCTCCTATGCTCTTAATCTTAAAATTAGAAGAAAAAATTACCAATTTCTGTATAAAACATTGCAGATATATTGGAAGTCCGACAAAAACATCTGCTTTGATTTTACACTGGCCACTGAGTTGTGGGAAAACTTTAGTTTTAGCCCCTGTGATTGAACAGACGTCGACATGGTTCTTCCCAAAGTCTTTGTTCTACTTCTAATTTGGTGTTGTGGCTTTCGCAACCGAGAGTCGATCTCTTCTCCAATTAGAAAGGAAAAGGCTCTGATTCTCAATTCGACTATATGGGTGATGGCAAAAACTACAAAATTAATCATGTGAGCTCAGGAATAAATTTAATAACAAAATTATACAAAAGTCCTACCTAAAAATAAATAACTTTGACTATAAACTATTTTGGCTCTTTCTTTCTTCACAGAATCTTGAATGTTACATCAAAGAATCTTCTTTATTCACCACGACGTTAGGGTCACCGTTATTGGAACAAGGTAAGCCTTGTCGTCATAATTTGTTTAGTAATTTGTATTGTAAGTAGTAGATTCAATAGAAGAAAGTTGAGTTGTATGGTGTGGCATGTCTCTTGCCTTTGATCATGTTTTGTATCGTGGATGTGTTCCATCCTTTGATACTTGTTATAACAATCAAAGCAAGGAGCAGGGATTAATTAAGAGTTTTCTTGTGGATTCTCCTAACTTTCTCTCTGTTCCATTTTGCTCCAATGAACTCTTTCACTCCGCTCGCTGTTTTGAAGGACTAGGATGAATCTTTTCTTCTCTACTGTCTAGCCCTTGATTAAAGTTCTAAAGATCGTGCTTGACTTTAGTTTAATCGGCCAAGGCACCGACCCACATATTCTCCTTTATCCCTTCATGAAATTCATTTCATAACAAGGGTACTTGGGTACTACTAGCGTTGCATTTACCTTCTGTCTTTCTTGCAGATGAATCCAAGCGATGCGTCCCAGTTGAGTTGGCTATCGAGAGAATTGCCCTGGACCCTGGGGTGAAGATGATGACTTCTGATGACAATGATTCTACTACCTCTCAGTCCGTAAACATCTAGCATTCTCAAGTGTGCACGAAAGTACTGAAAAGTTGAGAGAACTGCATAAAACAGTTTAATTGATATAGTTAAGACATTCCTTAAGTCACTTCACTTAATAGTGATCCTCCGAGAATAGTGCTTCGAAATGTCTGTTTTTCGTATCAATTATTGATACCTTTGATAAATTGGCTATGTGACCATATGCTTAAGATTTGTGCAATACAAATTGCAGCAATAGTGCTTTTGCGTATACTCAAATCTTGCTGGATGGATGGATGCGGGAATTTCCGTACTCTTTGCTAATTCGCGCTGGGGTAAGTAATGTATATCGTATACATCAATTTCTCAAAAATATGACACGACCGTTATAAATTCACATACCAAAATCTTAATCTCATTTTGCCGTCTTGACTTAAACCAAGTTGTTCAATGACAACATGGACATTAAACTGTACCAGAAGTTGAGGAAAAAGCTTTATTAAACTACATATCAGTTAATAATAAATCTTTTAACATAAAATTCAAGCTCTGTTAGTGTGTCTGTCTGTCACAGCTTCTCCTCCGAGATTACTGGACCGATTTTAATGAATGATAGGTTAAAATTTTCACAATATTCGGGGGATGCTCGATATCTATATGGTAGACCGATTTGACCTACCCGGGGCGGGTAAATTCGGTTTTTTCTAAATAAAATTAAAAAAAATGTGTTGATTTCGAAGATTTCAGGACAAATGATGTCAAGAAGTACTCTAATAATACCCTAAGACGTTTTAGACTAGGGTGGTATGGGTGCCCTATATCCATACCGGGTAAATTCGGTTTTTTTCGAATATATTTTGCTCCAATGAATGGGTTTAGTTAGTTTAAGTACTGATGGTGTTAGAAATTACCCTTGACATTGTACAATGCGTATTATGAAGGTTGACCCTTGACCTCTACCCGAAGTGGGCAAATTCGGTTTTTTTCGAATATCTTTTGATCCAATGGATGGATTTAGATACTTTAAACACTAATGGTGTTAGAATTGCACTTGACATTGTGAAATGGATCTTATGAGGGATGACCTCTACCCGAAGTGGGCAAATTCGGTTTTTTCGAATATCTTTTGATCCAATGGATGGATTTAGATACTTTAAACACTGATGGTGTTAGAAATTGCCCTTGAACCCTGGACAATGGGTCTTATGCAAGGTTGACCCCTGACCTCTACCTAAAGTGGGTAAATTCGGTCCCAGATTCATTTAGAATAGAGGTCAGAATGTACGGTCTGCCTTTTTAGCCTAGTAACTTTATAAAGAGAAAGTATGGAGGAATAGCATATGTCTTGCCATATTCAATCACAACTTCTCACTTTTCTAACTTACTTAATTTAAATCAAGCGATCCAACGTCGGCATGGAAATTAAACTTACCGACACATAATTTACTAGCAAGTAAGCTCTAGTCTCTATTAAGAGACATAATATTTACGGACAAGGAATCGTCTCTGGGTAACAGGTTGAAAACAGAAGTGTACAGACGGCCGCTAAAGGATAAGCTAATTTCGAAAGTAAATGTTTATGTCTCAGCCTGTCTGTCATCATCGAGTCATTGCATGTGAGTCATAGCAGGGTATATTAAGAGGCAAGCTGAAGCACTCGAGGCACCAGTCCTCCAACCTTTGTTGGGTGGGACTCCCGTGTACTCGCTAATGAGTTATTTATATTGGTAAACGCCACTAGTTGGCGAATAGTTTTGCATATAAATCAGTATCAAAATATTCCAGGATCTTACGTTGTGCTCGCAGATTCCAGATTTGCAGCTATATTGTCTTCCTTGCAGCAATCCTCCGATTTGCATCTCCCATTTGTCTCCGAACAATGTAAATAGACTTCAGGAATTTAGAAATATTTCGATGTAATGCGTTGTGTTTATGGGTGTAAAGCATGATGCTTATCTAAATGAGGGAATCTTCCGTATGTGATGAATGAATTGAATGATGAATCCGAGTGTGATCCATATTATAATGGGTTCCTAATTAATTGTGAATACTACAATTAAGATTTTCAAACTATATAGCTTACTCGATCATCTGGACAAGGTGAATAACATGTAACGTGGTATCGAAATCCATCAAAATGGCGCTGGAATCGCTTTGATGTACTAGTTTGGTATTGGATCTGTAATCCAATTATACATGGTACTGGCAGCTTTCGGGTAATGGAAATGATAACTACCAATACATGTCTCAGTCCGATTTAAAAGATCAGTTATTTTGAGAAATTCATCCATAACAATGCAGAGGTCCACTTTATTGCATCTTTGGTTCGGAACGCATAATTCATTTCCGGCCTGAAATATTCATATTTATTTTAGAGTAGTTCCCACAAATGTCAATAAATGTTATAACATTTATACTCTAATTGTCCAAGTGCAATATATGCTTGGCTCGTATTGAAGATTAGCTTTTCCAAAATGCGCACTTTCAATAATATACTGATCTCTTGGAGTCTTCAGAACTAACTCGGCAATACAAGGCAAACTTTCAATATTCCCAGTGGTAAGCAGTTCAGTTTCTTGTGATTCATCTATTACTGTTATTCCTCGTCCTAGAGGAGTTTCCTGTTCCGTGTTGTAGTCCTGGACAGCCGGGATCGTTGCATGAATACTTCTCTTGCCGCTTTCTTGAAAGTGTGCGGAATTGATTACCATTAGCAAAATTGAATATAGGATATTTGAAATAGCATATACCAGGCATACTTTAGAAACAAGTGTTTGACTGAGAGTCACACATTTTACGTCATGCCATGCCAACATGTGTATTTATGTCATGCCATGCCAATGTATATTCTTATGTCATGTAATGCTATCATGTATTCTTATGTCAGGCAATGCTAGTATGTATTCTTATGTCAGGCAATGTTATTGTATATGCTTATGTCCGGCAATGCCTACGTGTATATCTATGTCAGACATAGTTAAGTTCGTTGCTCTGTCCACCTTCTGCGATTGGAGGAAGGACAGTCAAGAGGAGTTCTGGATTCTCCAGAAAGTATAAAAGGCCCGACTGCCCAGCAGTCGGTTGGATCATTCTACGCTTGAGCTTGTGACTGCTCAGCCATTCTGGTCTGTGACTGACCAGTCCTATGT
>WJEZ01002675.1:0-12787 GCA_009869925.1 Thalassaphorura encarpata | reverse complement strand
CTGCCTATATCCCTTTTCTCGTCAACCCAATTCGCAAGTACAATTTGACCTGATGATTCCAATATCCAATTCTCTGAAGTGTCTGGAGAAGTATAGAAAGTAAAATCAGTCGCCGACTACTTAAATTAGCCGAAATAAAAATAGTCCGAGAACAAAGCAGACCTTCTGATCCGAATTTGACTAACCGATTGAGCAGACGAAGGTTCAAAATTTCTTTGATTTCCCTCCACTGCTTGAGGAGAACGGGACGGTTCTCAACTTGCCCCGTCATTCCTAATTTTATTTTTTAAAAGTTGATTTTTTACCATGCAGCAACCCAACTAGTTTTTTTAATTATTTAAATAATAATATGTAAAATTTATTCAGTTTGCTTCACCCTGCTCCATAAATAATTTCTCGAGTGTCAAATCGAATTAACCGAATTTAAGAATTCCTAAGCAAAATCTACGGACTCGGAGGGAAATACAAATTCACGGCAAAGCAGAAGTCAGAGAAAATTTTTTGAATTCCGATCAAGTCGAAGTGATCAGTTAATTTTAATTGTTAATTTATTTATTCTTTAGATTTAAGAGCACGGTTTGACAATGAATGCTCCACCAACATTCGAGTCATTTGTTCTGTTCGACGGGGAAAAGAAGTAAGTTTTCAGTCTTATTCCTATTTTCTATTGAAAATCTAATGCAACGTCCGTTCTGTATTTTTATCCCACAGGGTCATTGTTGAATTAGACACCAAAGTTCCGAACGCTGCTCTCTTTACCATCAACAAGGATGACCACACTTTGGGCAACATGATTCGCATGTAAGTTTTTCTTGTGTTTTACATTAAAAGCCAGTTTTAGCGCTACATGGAAGTCGGGAAAGGGTGTTGGTTCAAGTCTTTAACCTATGCCTTGACCCTCTGTCACCTTCTGCAAAGCAGATAAAGGCAGAAACTTCCAAAATTAAATGACAAAGGTTATCTGAGTAGCGAAACTTCCTGTAAAGATGGACTTCAGTATTTCGTTACCTCGTTCCCCTTTGCACAGCACCAGTACAATATTTATTTTCTAATTAATTACGGTATGCATTTAATTATACTTTTTCCTCTACTTCGTAGGCAATTGTTGAAGGATCCTCATGTTCCTATTTGCTGGCTACAAACAACCACATCCATTGGAACATAAAATCATTCTTCGTGTTCAAACGACTGCTGATTACACTCCTCAAGATGCTTTAAAAAATGCTATCACAGATTTAATTTCCGAGTTATCACTCTTGGAGGAAAGATTTAAGGTAAATGTTCAAGATTCAACTCAATTACCAAACCATCTTATGTTAAACCTTTGAATTTTGTTTGAACAGGATGCAGTGCGTGAGAAACAGGAAGGGATCGACTAAACATGGGCTGAAAATTGAGATCTCAAAATATTTTTTAATAATTAACTACGTTCATCTTGTTAGGTTACCAATTATTATTTGTAAATAATTTTTCATTGCTACAAATAAAATCCAAGTGTTGAAGTGGAAAAGTTCGGGTCTTCCATTCTCAATTTAGAGATCAAGAGTAAATGCAGCTTTCTAATTTTGGAAATTTGATTATATATCCAGGAATCTAAGTAATTTTACTGCGATCAGTTTCAGAACATTGGCGTAATAATAAAAATTATAGTTCAATTCAATTGATAGCATTTTTTTTGCTTAATTAAGTCAGAAAATGGCGAAATTAATTAAAAACTACGATTAAAATTTTATTCAAGGGGAAAAATTTAGTTTTTGTTAACACCGTCAGGTCAATTAAATCGATATGACATGAATCTGTTTAAATTTTTTGGACTTTAAATGCAAAATCCTATGCCTGCATACATTCTCATAATTTGTTTATATATTTAGCTGTACTAAAATTAGTAATTAGGTATGTCATTCTTCTGTTTGGCCCAAGTTAGTTGTCGAGGTTGTCAAATACCTTGTGTCGGGTTCAGGAGGTGGACACCAGGTAAATTTGAGATCATACTTCAAAGGGTCATTTCTTTAGTATGAATGCTCAAACCCTTAGCCAATCCGGCAAAGGGACAAGCCACGATGAGGAGACGTAGCCTCGTTCTCTGAGCGTGAGATGGGTCATGGGCATTGCCTACCCAGGCGTGACCTGATCTACGATGACCGTTCCTCTTGAGTTTCGGCTCTGGAGGAGGGGATCGAAGGCAATCTGAGTGGTCTTGCAATTAAAACAAAAAATCTGAATTATTTTAAAATACCAATTAACACATAAAAATTAATTGGACCATCTTCGAAGGTGCCAAAATTTAGACGAGATGGGCGTTTGTTTATTTTGTCTTCAGCAGGAGAATTTGGCGTGTGGAAGGATTATGAATGAATAAGAATCTTAATCTTCCTCACTCACGCCAGGCACGAACATTGCGGCTGGCAGCCTCTTCTACTACTTATGTCCAAAGTTTCCGAAGATTTATTGTCTGGTTTCGTTTACTATCTCTGAATTTGAGATGGGATGCGATGCAAAGGAATTTATGCCAAGAATATCTTCTCACCTTGGCACTGCACTGGTGCGAGCTACGAACGAAGGCTTTAGTAATCATTTTCATTCTCATCGTAATTTTGTAATTAGGTCAAGTCAGGCTAAATTATCGCATGATAATTAATTTTAAAGCTCTGTCTAGTTTGAATTTTTTTGTCCAAAAATTAGCACATGGGCAAATATTTTGCTTTTTTTACTTTTGATTTCGCACCACTGCTCTGCACTATCTGGAAATTTGATTATGTAAGAAAAATAACCAAAATAGGACAAAGACTGGGCATGGGCTGTCTGAGAGGACAATGCGACACTCTCCATTCCCATTTCCCATTTCCCACTCGAAATGTTCTAGTGTTTTGTCTTGGAGAGAAAATATCAAAAACAACAATCCCCTAGTCCCATCCTCGGATATTTTTCCCTAGAGTCCTTGTGAACAATTCAAATCAAACTTTGGAGGAGGATTTATTCACCCGAAAACTTGTAGATAATAATTCATAGGATATTTCATATCTTTTGCGTTGGTTTTGCCTTCCCTTCTACTTCTTCTTCCATGCACAAATTTGTTTTCTGTCATCCAGATCCATTGCAATGCAAATGGATAAGTGGAATACAATGCAATGCAAGTACCAAATGTAGATTCCTATTCGCAAATGCGTTTGTTATGTACGTACACGGATATTGAACTCGTACAACGTAGTGTAAGTGTAAGTGTAGAGGAAATTTTCTTTGGGGTATAAATTTAGTCAGAGGGATTGTCAATGGAAATCCAATAAATCCGTTGGCAGGTTCATTGTTCATAGCTGAGAACAAGAAATGATCTCGACGACTAGACTCTAGGCTAGAATGGACAATTGCCTTTCTACGTACGTAATGCTAGATTTTTGTAATTTCTACTGAAATTTTTATGACTAGGTCCAAGTCTAAAGAGATTTGGTGGAGCAGTTGCTGTAAGCCTAGCTTAGCTATTCACGTCTTTTGCCTTGTGAATGGATTTGGATTTACATGATTTTTCTTCCCATTTATTGCCAACCACGCCTAACATATTCATTTGCCAGAGTCATGACAAATGGGCTAGCATTTCCTGAAATATTACATCTACATCCGCCATTTACACACACAAGCAAAGCAAAAGGAGTTGAATATTCATAAGGAAGGAAGAAAATGGAATGAGTTATGACTAAGATTATTTCGATTCTAGTTCTACTACTGAGCAAAAGAAAAAAAAATGAATTCATTCCAATTCCCATGCATGCATAGCCCTTAATGCCCAACCCATGTCGTTCACATCCATTCACATTTCACTTCAGGTTTTCGTTTTCGTTTTGTGAAGAAGAAAAAAGAAAAGTGACGTGGGGAACGAGGGCATTGTGGGGCTGGAGAACATATTATTATTACCCGGACCCTGCCCTGGAATGGAATGGAAATAGAAATGTTCTCAAGGCTAGACGTAGACACAACCCACCTCATCCTAACTATAACTATTTAACTGCACATCTTTTTAAAAAATCTTTTTTTATGACTTTACTTTACGTTTTTTTGGATTACGAACGAAGCCCAAGAATAGCAATAGCAATTCACACGAACAACGCTGCTGTATTGTATCGAAGAAATTTATTTTATGTTTTTTCCCACGCCTTGCCTAGAATCGGCGAGAAATATGCACGGAAGTGCCTGGCTAGGCTAGCCGCGACCGACCACGATGTGTTTTTGACCAGGGAAGGCTTCAAAGTGTAAAATAAAAAATCCAGATTAAAATTCCTACTACCTTTCATAACTTTAAATTTACAGAGCTTGTTTGTTTAAGAATTTTAGTTTGCTCTTCATTCCTAAAGCTTACTCAATAAATTAGATTTTATACCTGGCCAAGTTCCAGGTCAGGTTATCGGGTGGCAACGGGCAGTCAGATCTGATCTGACCCTATAATCTTTCTCACACACAGCTCGTTCGGCTTCTCCTTGTGGGATTAAAAGACAGACACATTGAAAAGCGTGGGATTCTTCCTACCTAAGAAGGAATGAACGAAACGATGCTTTAGTCTGGCCTGGCCATGGCCATCCGGGTCCAATGGAGAGTAAATTTATGGTAAAAGTGCTTGAGAAAGGACCGCAATCAGTATTTCACATCTAATGGGGTCCTACAATGGCGATTTCCGACACTTGAAACATCTTTTCGTTTCTCCTTTTCCTTTCCTTTCCTTAGCGTATACGAAGTATCGGTACCTTTCCGATATAGTTCGTTACGTTACGATTATGATACCCTCGTAGCCGAACGAACCGGTTTGTTTCAAAGCTTTTTCGTATTCTCCTAACACCGGTTAGCCTGACCTGGTTTTTCGATTTCAGATATTTTGACCTGATTATCATCTAAAGTTCATGCGAACCAAGCTATCTAAAGTGTTGAGAGCCTATTTTAACTTAAATAAAATCCTAGTGGCGTGGTAGTTTCTTAGGTAAAAATCTTAAGGAATCGACTAAATTTAAAATTCTCTGTTATTTTTTTCCTTTGAAATTCTTTGTTTTTGTCTCTCAAAAACATGCGGAACAGGATGGATAGATAGATGGTGAGACGAATGAGGGAAGAAATTCATCTTATGGTATGAGAAAACTTACGTACGAACGTGGCTGTAGCTGTAGCTGTAGAGTGAAGGATATTTCTCACAAATCACTTTCAAGATGAATCACCTCCGCAATAACTCCTTTCCTGTCGTCTCACGAGGCCAGGCCAGGCAAGAGTAGCTCAGCTCAGCTCAGTTCTTAGAAAGCAAGGGAAAAGCATGAGGGCAAACGGATTGAATTGACCTTACATTTTCGATTATACTCTAGGACGACGGCTAGGACGGGGAAGACGACGAGTTTCTCAGGAGAGTTAGAGAAAACGAAAGTTGTTGCAATTGGATTTTCGATTTCCTCCCAATGATGACACTCATTCCTCTCCAAATGCTCACTTCACCTTTAATCTTGCTCCCACAGAGTTTCTTTTATTTTTAGTCGTTGACTTTCTTTCACTTTGAGTTGGGGTAAAAATATTCGGGTGCTTGTACACTTTTTTTAGATTTGTTTACAAATATTTACAGAACCGTGTCATATTTCTACCTGTCGAAATATTTCTCAAGTAATTTAAGATTCGAGAATTTATGACTGGAACTGGAACTAAACTAAAATCTAACTAAATTTGTTTTTAACAATTTCCACAGACAAGATTGAGTAAAATTACGAGAGTATTTAATTGAAAATACAAATTACAACCAAAAATATGTGTAATTTGAAAACACACGAATTACACTAGAAATAGGATATAATTAAAATTACAAATTACAAAAGATTATTTTCATTAAGAATCTTGACTTAGTGTATGTATTTTTCTAAACCTTGTCCGTAGATACGTACAAACACTTGGAAGTATTCTAGTTGAATTTAACAGCTACAACCGCCATCGTGCCAGACAAATTGAGGTCATAGAGGTCATGAAGCTAATTTTTTTAAATTTATTAGACAAAGTGGGGGCGCATGGTTTTACAAATCCAAACATTGTAGAAACTAACGTACGTAAGTTCCAAGCCGCTGCTGCTGCTGCTGCTGCTGATCGATTTCAGTTGTAAACTGACACTTTCCCTTTGCCAGACTTTCTCCAGGAGGAAAGCCAAGCACAAGCACGAGTTTTACTCTAAGGCTCAGACTCTGGCTCTGGCTCCACGTCTACAGCAGCCTACGTTTATTCTATGGGGACTCATGCTCTTGCTGCTCGGCTCACGTTGTTGAGTTGAGCCTTTTCTCTTCTCCCGACTTTCTCCATAAAGTCCCAAGACTTAAATCTCCTTACTCTAAACCCGGTTCTCCTCAGTAGTTTTCCCGACGTCTCCAAGGGCATTCATTCTTTGGCTTTTACTTACATCTGCAACATGGCTTCACTTGAACTTTGTACGTAAACTCGGTCAAATGCTACCAAACCACATTTACATTTGCCATAAGCAACTCAAGTCACGTTAGGGCATTTCGGGTTAAGAAATCGGCTCATAAAATATTTAAAAATCTTGAAAAATTCAAAATTTCAAAAGTTAGCAGCGTAAAAGATGAACTTTTGAAATTGTGTACATTGTGCAAAATTTTGGTTTAAACAGATAGAACTAAAAAAAATAAAGCAGAATTTTTGAAACTAAACGTGGAGCAGTGTTAGTGAATTCGTTCAAAATTTTCTCACACCATCCAAAATTTGAAGGTACGTAGAAAATTTCCTAATTTCAATAATATAAGGCGACACTGGTTCGTCAATTAAGAAATTCAATTGTTTAAAATTTCTAGAAACTAGATCATGTGTCTTAAAGTTGTTAAAATAAATGTATTTGTGTCTTACATTCATTACAAGAATTTAGATTAATTAAGATTAAGACTTGTAGAGATTTTTCGCATTCTACTTCTTTGTCTTCTATTTAACTCCTTGACACTTGAGCCAGAAAAGAAAAAAAATGAAGCTTTGTTCCACTTGTACTTGCACGCCAAAAGTTGTGAATCTTAAATCTCGAATGTTTCTAGATTAAGTTTCCTTTGAAGAAGATTGAGTTAATTAAATTGTACTCTCTCATCAATCATCATCTTTCTCCTTCCTTCCTGCCTTTGGTTTTCGCTTTAGCTTAGCCACCGTACGTACGTATCCTTTTCTCACTCACATCAAGGAAGAAATCTTTTACAATTTTACACAACTCTTCTCTCGTCCCTGTGCAATGTAAAGTTGTTGAGACACATGGAGGAGAAAAGTGAATTATTCTCTCTTTTCCTTTTTGCCTGCATGGGACCGACCAAAGGGGAACTTTTACTTTGGAAGGCAAAGGGTTAAAAAGGAAGGGCATAGGGCAGGAAGCCAGCTTGAGTATTCTCGTTATAAATGAATTGAATTGAATTAAACTTTCCTGTCTAAGGAATCTGAATCTGATTAAGTCATTCAGACACTACCCGTCCGTCCGTCCGTCACATTCAAGTTTATTTCACAAAATTTCCCGTTCATTCACTATACAGTAAAGTGTAAAATGATGGAAATTGGGTCTAAAGACTGACAGACAGACAAGTTTTGGATGAATTAGTTGATGAATGAACCTAAAGCTAAACCAGGGATAGAAAGTAATTTAATTTTGTCCAATATGTTTCAGAGTGGTCGAACGAAACATTTAGTGAAGTGAAAGTTGGGAGTGAAAGGAAGATTAAGTTGGATGCATAAGTATTCCCATTCCCATTTTCATTCTCATTCCAAGGTTTACCTTGCCTTCCCTTTGACTAAACCCAGGCCAGGTTAGTAGAAAGTTTTGAATTGAGCCAACCCTTGTGGTTCAAAAAGGATGAAGGAAATGAGGGGCTTTAGCAGCTAATGCTCAACATTATGTAATTTATGTATGCAAATAGGGATTTTGTGGGTTTTGTAATTATAGCAAATGTGAGTACGCTACGCGTACGGGAGGATTTCTTTGTGAATTAAATCAAGGCTCNGTAATTTATGTATGCAAATAGGGATTTTGTGGGTTTTGTAATTATAGCAAATGTGAGTACGCTACGCGTACGGGAGGATTTCTTTGTGAATTAAATCAAGGCTCTGGTATTAAGCCTGACCAATGTAGTACAGGTCTAGCCTTGGCATTGGCTTGCCTGGCCTGAGGTGGTCCAGGTCCAATACTAATGTTAATAAATACAAAATATGTGTGGGCATACGATGCTGACAACCAGGATGGGAAAATTAATTCCCGAATACACATGGCGAACCTACGTACGTACGGCTACGGCTACACCTGGATTCAATACACGCGAGTGCAGTGCAATTAAAATATGGTAAACGTGGTTAGGTTTCTACCCGATTATCTCTTGACGGATTTTGCTACGAACGAATCTGACATACCCATAGGGTTTGGCATAATGTAAAATATTTTTAATTTAAAGCAACCTGTATAGTAGTTAAATTTTACGTTCAAAGTTGTGCTATAAGTTATTGTGGCATTAAATCTTCAAATTTACTTATTAATTGAATATTTCTAAGAAATGAGCACAGCTGTGAACTTTAAAATTTAATTTGTCAAGAGACAATTAAACATAATTTTGCAGCGACTTATTGTTAAAGTTTTTCCCCTGACTTGATTTGATACACGTAAAAATCCTTGTAGAACGTCAACTCGTTCGTACGTTGCTATTGTAAGTACAAAGTGGTTGAAGACCACTCAAGTCCTCCAAAAAACATTGTTTGAGTTGTAGCGTAGCCAATGCCAAGGAGGTAGCTGCCAGAATCCATTAAAGTCCATTTATCCTTCAGCCCGTCGTTTGACCACTCACTCACTCACTCAATCCTTCCGTCTCATATTTATCCTTCACTTCAAGTTGCAATGCAATTTTCATGAATTATTCATCCATCTGACCAAGACCAACCGAATTTTATTTATTCCATTTCTCAATAGCCAAGGCAAGGCAGGTGGTGAAAGTCCAAGCCAATAAATTCCTTTTCCTTTCAGCTTGAACAGATTTTAGAAAAACCAGTAGAGATTTTTAAATTATTCATTCCTTGCAATAAAAAAATAACGGAAAACGTATATTTATGAATAATAGTTTGACTACTCAAGCCAAGGCAATAAAAATGAAGTGGTCCAAGGGACAAACGTCTTTAAAAATAAAATTTGGTCCATTGCTTTGATTTGATTTGATTTGCTCTGGGTTTTCTAGTGGAAAAAAAGAAATTCTATGGGAAAAGAAAAACATTAGCAATAAACAATCGCGCCAATGTGCACGGGCCATTGTGCAAGTACACAGAGTGTCAAAAAAATATTGGCAAAATAATTTGTTAGACATTAATGTTAAGTTTTTTTGCCCTGTCCTGGTCTGGCTTGGCTTTTTTAGTTTTGTGACCCCCTGTGTGTGTTTTTTTAACATCTTTGCCATGCTATGCCATGAATTTGAGTCCACTCGTTCGTAATCCCATTAGATGAGTGGACATGTCATCATAGTATTTCCAATATCCTTTGGCCGGCACACAGCACGGCAAACGATAAACTCTCATTTTCATGGGTGAAAGGCGGAGTAGACAAGGGCCGTTATTTGAGGACGAGGAAAGAAAGCCAACCTTTTCTTCTCCTTTCCATCTCTGATTTATTGAAAAGTACAAGTGCCAAGCACACACTTGGCCATAAAATTGGCACAGCCTTCAACGCCTTTCCTTTTCCTCCTTCTTCTTTTTCTTTCCCTTTGCCCGTAGTACTTTCTTCAAATAACACACAAAATGATGGGAAGGATGAAGATACTCGTTTTTTCCCGTGTTCTTGTACAAGAACTTGTGCCATGAATTTTTACGGGGGATTTAAAGGAGAAACTTATGATTTTGGAAAATGATTTGGTTGTGGTGAGTCAGTTTATGTTCTTACACTGGACTGGACTGGACTGGACGGCTATGCTATGCTAGCTAGGATCAGATTTAACGAGTTTCAAACAGTCAAATCTTTTAGTGAAGGTTCTGGTTCACTAATGCACTGCACAGTCTGATCCAATGCTTTTTTACATGTGGAAGTGGGTACTCATCCAGTCAATTGGTCCCTATCATAAAAATAAGTTGATGGTCCAGTTTTTGCAAAGTGTCTTCTGTGATTTTCCTGGACTCTCTGATTTTGTCCTTTGGGCAAATCAAGTCGAGCCTTATTAGTGAAACCGCCAAACAAATTATTAAAAAATGTATCAATTAGAATATTTATAATTTATAGTTAAAGCGATGATACCCTACAAATAACCTAAACCGTAATTTATTACCCTTTCCTTGTTTTTTTAGCTAAAGCGACCAAAATAATCCATAATTCCAGGCCTAAGAAGTTAAAACTCTTTTGAGATGTTGAGTAAAGTGAATCAATCTATAGAAATTCAAACAAATCATCTGAAAAGAAAAATGAGGTTTCTTTCCTTTTCTTCTCTGTGCAGATAAAATATTATTTGAGGATCTATGTACTAGTATAGTGGAACAAATAAGGCAGAATCCTGTTTACGTCTCTTCAGCACGGGAAGGGAAGGGACCATAATATTATGATGATCGTATAACTTAAGTCTGGATTACCTGACTGTAATGGAATGCTGCTGAAGCTGGATCCAGTCAGCAATCGACCCAATGCCAATAGAAAATGAAATGAAATGATGAGTAGAAGTTTTAGTATCCATTTCTTCCTTTCATATCTTTCCCAGTTGAGTTTGTCGTCGTCCCTGTATTTGATGATGAGAAAGTGAAAGCAAAAGTAGAGTGCATCGAGTGTTTTCTCTTCTCTTCTTCCTTTTACCTCAAATCTGTTTGCTCTCTGGATTCCTTTCACTGTCTCCTACCTTCTTTATGGCAAATTCATTTTCTATTAAACTTACAACCGCCCCTGCCACAAGTTTCTCATTTTTAGGGGCGAAATTTGGGGTGGCTACCCTGGGAAGGGTACAAAAATTCAAATTCAAAATTATCCACCATCCATTCATCTATTTTCACTTTTTATATGTTCAGTGAAAATTTCAAATAAAACGAATGACATGACATAATTTAATGCAAATTAATATTTTCGACCTGAAAAATTCAAGTAACCAACCACGTGCCGCCAGAAACTGAATAAAATTCAAGTTACCCCATGACTGACTTTTTTTCCAAGTTCAATAATTTTACCTCTATGCAGCGCAGCACCAATTTCGTCCAGTCTACTTGCCCTGCTACACTAATTTTATGTTGCCCTAAATCCTTAAACCAGCTGACTACGTTATGAACCGCACTAGGCTAGGATTGAAATTTAGAATTATGTCAACTTTTTGCCTTTGCCTTTGCCTATTTTTATCAAGCTCACCCATTCACAAGTTATTTGTGCAGCAATATGATCCAAAGCATCGTTCCATACGTTGAGCGTTGGCTTGCCTGGCCTTAGGTTGAATGAACGTTGGATACGTATACTGCATGTGGTCTTGATATATGTGACAGACATTACATTATATCATGTAGTGAGTTGGGTTGGGAGTGGTTCAGCTCGTTCATTTTTGGTGAAAGAAGAAGAAGAGCTGGGTGAAAGTATCCATCCTACGTAGCAGGACTGACTTTCCTTTCCTTTTGGAGGAAGAGTTTACCATTATGGGACTGTAATAAGGTTTTCCTTGCCTAGAGTCGTAAAATCCTCTTCTGTCGCCTTTTCTTTCTCCACGAGTCATTCTGTCCTAGGCTCAGGCCTTGGCTAGGCCTAGATGAGATGAGGACCAAATCCATTCATTTCTTTACGTCAACTTGAGCCAATATCCTTCGCTCCCTGTTCCCTGTGTATTTTTCCCATCCCATTGTGTTCACTGGCATCAATCATGGACCCTTTCAAATTATCTTAATTTTTTCTATCGTACGATGAACATTGCCAATATTCAGGTTTTTCATTTAAAATCTATATTGCAAAATCGTAACTAAACGTTCAGAAATACTTGAAATAGCATAGCAAGTAAAATTTGTATTGACTGAAACCATAACAATGTAGTAGCAGTAGTAGTAAAACGCAAAGCACAAGGATTACCAAACTCTGGTCCGTTGGTTTGGCTTGGTTGGTTTATGTGCTCAAAAAGTTAAGAGGAGAGAATTTCCTTCCTTCCTGAGCAAAGTTTGTGCAAAATATATAAATACGATTTTGGTTTCCCACTTTCCTCTGGCAAGCAAAGCATTCAAGTGGCACTACTACTAATACATCCATGTGTACAAAAAGTATGTACGTAACGTAACGTAAAGTATGAGGAATGCCTGTTATTCTGTACATCTGCAGTGCCAATGCGATGCGAATCTATGTATAGCTGGGATAGACTTCAAAGAAAAGTAGAAAAATTCCCAAACTTTCCCAGTAAGCTTCAAAGAAGCAAGGAGGCAAGCAAAAAATCTGGGGGAAGCTGAAGCCGCCAGAAGTTAATATGTTATTCGAGAGGCACGGCTATGCACGCAATGCATGGATATAGGGAAGATTAAAAACTTTTCAGTGGAATTCCACATACACGTGGATTCTAAACTGGAGTGATTTTCAAGTATTTAAATTGGCTAATGCATACTTTTGCTTTTACCTTTTGTTACTTGACGAGAGTTCTTGAGTTGTTCGTTGTCAGCGTGAGAACCAAATTGAGTTTCACTGTCATCTGAGCACACACGTTGTTACGTACTTAGTTGATTTACACATGTGTATACGAGTACTATGCAGCAGAAACTGATACTCTTGGGGCAGCAGCTGAGCCTGGCTAAACTAAAACCACAATCGGTAAACATGCTGAGTGACAAGGAACCACATGGC
>WJEZ01002674.1:0-12791 GCA_009869925.1 Thalassaphorura encarpata | reverse complement strand
TAGCGTAACGTACGCATACGAGAAAATAAATGCTTAACCAATGCACTCGAGTGCAAATGCCGAGGGAAGAATGGGGAAAGTAGATTTAATCCCGGAAAAGCTGATTAATAAACCAGATCCCCATTGCATACCATCGCATCGCATTGGATCCAACTTCTTGTTATTCTTGTATTTACTGAATCCGTCGGTTCGGGTGTTCGCTATAGGTTTGAGTATAAGAAGCCTAGCAGTAGTAGCAGAATGCGGGGGAAATAAATGGAAACCGAACCCAGAGTCTCCCGTGCGGCCGAAGAACCAAGTGATTTCCCACGGTGGGATATTCCATTCCATCCTCGCTCACCGTAATTCTCTAATTAGAAAGTTGGAAGGATTTATTTTTTCACCGGATCCAGATCCGAGGGCCAAGCCTTGCCTTGCCTTACCATAGTACATGCACGTGCAAGCATGGCCGTTTCATTCAGTTCCGTTCTACTTTCCTTACCTTCCAATCCTTAGCAGCCTTGTTCTTTTTCCATCTCATCGTTCAGTCAGAATGATTTGTTGTCATTAGTCTCAGTGGCTGTGCAATCTAATGTAACTTATAGTACGTCTAAGAAAGATCGAAATGAAAGCGGGCAGGAAAGGCAAGGAAAGTCAATGCAATGGCAGCGGAGTCAAGCCAGGCCACGAAAACTTCCAAACTTCTTGCCTAGAATGGAGAATCAATTTGGATCCATACATTAGAGCACTAACTTTCTTTTCCTCCTCTGTCTAACTCTTTTCTTTTAATGAATTTAAACATCATGTTATTTTCTTCAGAAAAAAATTATTTTTTGAATACTTCTAAAGAAAGATCCAAGTTTACTGCATTACAAAGAAAGCGGAGATTTTGGGTTAATAAAACGACTGACTTGATCTGGCCTGGCCAGTTTTATGAGTCGTGTCTTGTCTGCCCTTTTGCGTGTGTGTTGTGTTTGATATGATAGGAAAGAATGGGAATGGCGGATGCGTCGCTGTCGCTAGATAGAAAAGAAAATTGAGCTGTGAAAATAGCTGCGGTTGGAACCATGAGAAGAGAAAAAAAGAACACAAAAGTAATAAATGTATTCTGTGAGGGGGAGAACATCTATCAAGGAGACTCTTAGGCCTGACTTTCACTCCCAGAGAAGTATTTCAAACACTTTCACCCGGCTTATGTCAGGGCCAACTCCACCAGCCAGGCCAGGCCAAACCAAGACTCAGTTTTCCTCCTGCTCTGTAGGACCAGTGCTTGCTTGCCTACTTGAAGACTGCTTTGTTGCATCCTATTTACTATTTACTTCTCAGAGGGAATAAGGAAAATTGCGAAACTGAATCCATATTACAGTACGTACGGCTGCGGTTGCAAAGAGCAGAGCAGAGAGTATTGTATTATTTTCTTCCCCACAAAGCTTTAAGCTTCCTTTCTCCCATGGCATGGCATGGCTTGGCTCGGCGAAGCCTTGACTCCCGAGACCCCATAGATCACAATCCCCAAAATCCTCCAGTTGTCACCCCGTAATTGCATCTTATGTATATTTGTATTTTTATTAAGGATTTCCAAAGTGAACCACGGCAAAAGCCACAGCAGAGGTCAGGTTTTGACACTAACCCGATTGCAAAGAGCAGAGCGGAGAGTATTGTATTATTTTCTTCCCCACAAAGCTTTAAGCTTCCTTTCTCGCATGGATGTATTGGCCTGGCAAGCCTTGCCTTCCGAGACCCCATAGATCACAATCCCGAAAATCCTCCAGTTGTCACCCCGTAATTGCATCTTATGTATATTTGTATTTTTATTAAGGATTTCCAAAGTGAGCCAGGGCAAAAGCCACAGCAGAGGTCAGGTTTTGACACTAACCCGACTATCTGTGATGCGGATTTTTAGTTGGTGGGCATTTGAAAAAGTGTAAATTCAATAATATATTCTGCGTCTTGACTTTAATACCAAAGTTATATGTCTTAAGTTTGCAAATTCTGTTAGAAATAAATTAGGAAAAGCAAACTTTAAATCTGTGATTTCAAAGCCACGTAAAATATTATTTTTCAGGTATTATAGAACATTCGATTTGAAGAGTTCGGAAAATGTATTGTGTAAATAGAAATTTCGGAAATTTCGCATTACGAGTAAACACTGTCCATTTGCTGATCCGAGAAATAAATCGACCTGAGTTTAAGTTAGGAAAAGCAAATTTTAAATCTGTGGTTTCAAAGCCACGTAAAATATTATTTTTCAGGTATTATAGAACATTCGATTCGAAGAGTTCGGAAAATGTATTGTGTAAATAGAAATTTCGGAAATTTCGCATTACGAGTAAACACTGTCCATTTGCTGATCCGAGAAATAAATCGACCTGAGTTTCTCGTGTCGTTAATTTATATCTCCCTCTCAGCCATTTACTTTTACATTAACCCCTTTTAATATGTTCTAATTTAAAGTGACATTTATGGCGTAGAGCAATTAACTGCTTCTGCGGTTCGAGTTGAAAACAAACGATGGGACTCACACCAAATAATGAGTAGTGCTGCTGCTGCTAGGAATGGAAAAGCCCTAGTTGAGCAATAAAACTTTCCTTGATCTGTTAATTGCTCAAGGGAAAGAACTTTTTTTAGTAGTTCTTTTAGTTTTAGAGAAGTGTGTTAATTTCACACAAGGACAAGAACTACTGCCATTAGAATACTACATGGTTTCCCTTGCTGCCTCGACTTCAGCCTCGCTCCCGTTCTGGTAGAAAAGTAGAAAAAGATAGAATTGCATTGCATTTAGCAACTTTGAAAATAAACTGGGGAGAGTAGTAGTAGTAGCAGTAGTCAATTGGAGTTGGAGGAAATGTAAGTTTGCCATAAAGTTGTATTGCATGGAACATTGCACGGATGGTATGTGCCTTCCTATGCTCAATTTTATTTACACTGAGTCGGATTGTTTGTTATATGTCAGGTCTAGCCTACCCTGGCCTTGTCTACATGTTGTGTGGTTAAAGTCGAAAGGAAAGGACTTTCGCGGCACTGCCAGGAAATATTTACAAAACTGACTGACTGACTGACTCAGAAACTGTCGTTGAGTTTGCTCTGGAGATTGCAAAGACTTTTAGTAGCGGGGAGAAAAGAAAAAAAGTAAGTAAAGTAAAGACGTAATACGAAAAAATTTGCGCACTTGAAGGGGCGCCGTTCCAAATTCTGAACGACAGACAGTGACAATGCAGCCAAGTCGGCCAGACTAAACCGGGACAGTCGTCGTCACTATTTGTTGACGAAATCTCGTAAAATGAGAAAATCCTTCCCATTCTCCAATTCTTCCAACCCGTTTTCACATTTTTTTTCATCCAATTTCGTCCTTGGTTGCTAAATGGGAAGCATTTAACTCACATTGCTTGAGAAAAACTTGTGCACTTTTTCTTTGTTGGTACATGCGAATGTGAATCCTCCTTTCATTTTCACTTTCACAAGAACGGAGAATGAGTGTATTTTGGGAAGTTTGAGTAGAAGAAAAAGAAAGAATACAGACCCATAGCCTAGGCATCTTAGGTCATGCCATGCCGTGTAATCGCTATCGTTCTCTTACAAAGTTATGGCATGACTAATGCAAAAACTTGAATTCAGCATGGCATGACATGACATTCCCACCACAGCACAGCAGAGCACAACAGAGTTGTAACGAGAAAGAGGGAGACAAGACGGAAAAAAGAGGGGGTAAAAGAAATTTTATGGAATAATCGATTCTTAGGAAGAAGTCCTTTTAGTGAACGGAGAGCGGAAATTGCGGAGAAAGAATCATTTGACAACTTATTTTGCAACTCTAGGCATTCTAGAAGAAAAAAGTCATCAGAGTTCTCTAGCCTAGACAAAGTATAAAAGCAGAAGAAGCTCTTTTGGCGGCTCTGCATTTTCTCTCCAGTTTAATTTACTCGGGACGGTTACAAATGAATATTGAGTTCGGAAATCTCAAGTTGTAGTATTAGCTAAACAAAAATTGATATTGGTATGTCCAATTCAATGGATTCTGGTCTGGCTGACTCAGTTTGATCTTCTTATACTCTTCGTTCCTTAGAATTAAATGCAAAGTATTCTCAGTTTTTGGTAGAAGCTTGAGTATATACCCGTTAAACTCCCTTACAAACTGGCTGAAGTGATAAGACCTGTTAAGATTTGTCTGAATATGTATAGCTCGTTTCTGAAATTATAGCAGGCGTGGAAATATTTGAGTTAAAAATTAAAATTGCTTTTCTCCCATTAAAATCCGACCTGTCACCACGAATTAGGGAAGCTGAGCAGATGGAAAATAATTTTGACACATTGCTTTCCCTGCATAACAATTCTGAGGAAAATAATCAGAAAATGAATTATGCATTGGCTTAAACTCAAGCGGAGCAACAGCAACAGCAACATGTCATTTACTGAATTCCAAGTTCAGAGGAAGAAAGCATCCAAAATCTAAACCAACACTTTTATCGCACCCACCCCGTATCAAATGAAGCGCAATGAAAATAAGTCTGGCATCGGCAAATGAAGAAAGGTTTGGTTTGTCCCTGGGTCCAGGCCAGGGTCGGAATGAAAAGTAATATAAGAAATTCAAGGAGACCAAAAGCTCAAGTAAGAAGAAGAGAGACAAAGTCAAGAGACAATTTGTCTGGATAGACATGAACATGGTCGTAGAACAAGACCTATAAAGTTATTACGACTTGACTCGTCGTCGCTCCTGTCATTCTATGGATGGGATGGGAGTCGAAATTGCTTGGCGAAATGGAAATCAGTGCCTTGAATAAAATCATTCACTCTTCTCTCTTCTCCCCCGCTCCCCTCATGCTTTATGAACTGAAATAATGTCCGTCTCTATAAAATCTTGGACGATAGACAGGCATGGAGACATTGTGCAAATATCTGTGTGTATTTTGCGAAAATTTACTGCTCAGCTGAAAAAAGCAATATAAGTTATAACAAGCTCCTGCTGGGACGGACAGAGAGAGTAGCTTCAATTTAGTTCTTTCTCAAAGTTGTCCACTGTTGTCATAAAATAGGAAATAAACACATCTTCCCAAACCAAAGTTGTTTTATGACTAGTTGACATTTCTCATGATTAAATCTGTAGTTGGGGGAAGCTTAGTGAAGGTCTTAAAATTTTGGCAAGACGAACAAGAATAATGTTTTATCTATTGCAGTTCCTGCTCGAATGACTCATGAACTAGTAATACCGAGAATAGTGCTTAATTAGTCCTAGGCTGATTTTTCTTTGGGTACATAGTAGTCAGAGTCAGACTAGGAATTAAGTGGAAAACTTTTGGAGTTTTGGCAATGTTTGCAATAAATTGTAATGAATCAATTTCACGGGATGACGAATTTCCTGCTCAATTGATTGGAGAGGCAGGCAGGACGAATCATTCGCTTAACACGTGCTGAGCTTTTCTCATTCAGAACCCCTTTATCCATTTTTGCAGGTTTTCTCCAACTGAGCTTTGATTGTTCTCAAAACAATTTCTGGGGGTTGGTTCCGCTTGTGCAAACACGGATTTGAGTTTATGGTGTAGAAATGGGGAGGAAAATTGCAAATAAAAGGGATTCGAGGTTTCACTTTGAGTTTTTGAGTAGCAATCAAGTTGAACCATGAATGGGAGCAGACCAATTAAAAGTACCTTGGTGCAAATGCTGTGCAGTGTAAAGGAAAGACCACATGGGGGAGGATCTCATTCGACTTTCGACCGTCGGTGGGCTCCAAATGAAGCCAAGCCAAAAGCCATGAAAGCCAAACTAAGAGAGTTTGTATTATGTTCATTTTATTGAGAAAGGTTACGATTCCGTTACGGCGACGGCACTCTCCTCCTTCATAAAATCAACCCGTAAACATTTTCTTTTGGGCTTTAAGCATTTCCACGCCTCATGGGTTTTATAGGATAGTAAATACAAGAATGCATAAATATATTGTGCAAATTGAATGCTACTGCTCTCAACTCTCTTCATTTATGAGTTGAGTGAAAGTAAAACAGCAAAATGGGAAGATGGAACATAGTAGTAGTAGCACAGACAAAGCTGATGAAACCATTTGTAGTTTTACTAGAGATAGATTTATGCTTTTATTCATTTCAGAATCCGGATGATGATGATCTTGCAAAGGAAGGAAGTGAATAGACAATTTGTTCCTCTCCACTGATCCTTATGACGAAGAAGAGAAAGTTTTCAGCATAATATTGGGGAAAAAGATCTTTTACAATGGCCATCAATGCAATGTAATGTAGTAGAGTGCTTTTATTTTTGCGAGCTTTGAGTTTTTATAGGTTAAGCAGTTTCCCTTTTGTAAATGGATTGTTTTAACGATGCAATATTTGCAAAAACCGGGAAAACGACGATGCAATTTGGCAAATACTACTGGTATATCTCAACTTAATGATATACAGTGCGTTGCCGTTGCGTGTACGTAGATTGTTGTAAATCATTTATTCAGTGGAAGAGGAATATTTTAAAATTCCTAGACAGAATTTTGAATTCCGTCTTATCAGTTTTCGCAAAGCACAGCGACAGCGCAGCGCTTGGATTTGGATTTCCATTTCTATCGTTGCCTCGATTCCATCAAACATTCACAAAGACTTTCTTTTCCTTCTTTCAAGATTTGTGGTAAGGGAAAGGTGAAAGTCAAATTTCATTTGTATTCTCCTCATTCCCTGTCCAATGCATTTGACGCCCAGTGATTTCATTTCATTTCTGATATGAATATATTACACACATGCACGGCACAGCACTACATACACATCCTGTTTTTTTACTCTCAGACGAAAAGGAGAAGAAAAAGTGAAATTACTGCCACTGTAGAGGTACATAGGCGAAGGGAAGTATAGCATAGCCTGTGCTGTGCTGTCAGAAAAATGAAAACGAGAAGAAAATCAAGAATTAGATTCAGATTCAATATTCTATCAAGGGAGGAAAGAAGAGTAGAGTGCAGGCGCCTTGCATGGGTTGAGATCTTGAACTCAAGTCCATGTGGAATTCGAATCCTTTGATTTTGTCGAATAAGCAGAAGGAAATGGAACATGACTTGAACCACAAATGAGGACTCTGTCAGTTGGAATGATTGGCACCTGAATTATTACTTAAGAGACCATCGGATAATATTATCACGACGCTATTACACAACGACAATGTTCAAAGACTATTTTTATCATTATACTGCGGAATAATAGTTTCCAAGTCCCACTTCAATTTAATTGCAAAACCCTGGACGTAAGTCCGAGCTCCTGATTGGATGAAAAGTCCTAAAAAAGTTTATTACCATTCCGATCGAATCCGGTCAAATTCATATTCTCTGTTTTGCAGGTAGTGTAGTGTAGAGTGAATAATAAAACACTTTTCATATTTAATTCTCCATGAATCATTCCTTGGCTTCAGGTACCGAGTTTACGTCTAGTTTAGTTTAGCTTCGCGTGAGTGAATTTTCTTGACAAGGAACGGACGGCTGTGAGAAGGTCAAAGGCAAAAAAATAAAGACATTAAGGCAGAATGTGACGATGAGAAAATTGACTGGCTCCTTCCAATTCTCAGCTATTGCTACCATGTCTCATGGCATGTCTGTCTATCGCTATATTTATTTAAGCGTAAAGTCTCCGACAGTAAAATTCAATGCGCAAAATTAAGGACGGAGACGGACGACAAGGCTAAGTAACTGGAGCTGGCTTCTGACTGATACTGATACTTAACTTGCGGACTGAGACAATAAAATAAACAAAGATTAATTTTTGAGACATGTCGCGCCAAAGAGAATATTTGCATAATTGACAGTTTTAAAATTATCTGGAATAGATGTGACCCAGGAGTTCAAAATAAATCATTTAATCAAGCATAAACAAAACGAATTTAACAAAGGGGAGCATTTTTAACTCGTGATTTATTTTAACGAGCTGATAATTCCACTGTGGCAAGGCGGTCTATATCTACATAAATCAAAACCGTTAAACCAAGCCGAGATTCAAGCGTTGTTCTCGTTCTAAAAATAAAAGTGACACTTATTTTGAGTTAACTTTCCCGCTAATTTAATTTATTCTATTGTGTTAGCACTTGGCATTTGCCAATTTATGGTTTATTCTAATACCGACGACATTACGCAACAAAACTGAACTGAGTCCTATAAATTTAACTTCACAGTGCTGTAAGATATTACAATTCAAGTGCATGGGACAAAATAAAACTTCAATTTTACTTTACATGGTTAAAAACAGTCGAAAGATCAGCCCTTGGAGCATTCGAAACGACGTAATGGATATTAAAGCTACTCGCTAAAGTCATACGGAAGAAACTAGTAATTTTAAACGCACATGCAGTTGAGTATAGACGGTGAAACGTATGCCTAATATTTTTGCTTAGTTCGCAATTGCAATTGCGTGACATCCAATATGATGCCTGCTGTCAAGGACTATTAGGAAATTTTATGACGATATTAACATTTTATGGACTTGCCCTGGCGTCTTTCGAAATGCAAATGTGCAGAATTTGATGAAAGTAAAACCGGGCGAACTTTGGCGACCGTCTGATATGCGTGCTCAGTGCTCAGGGCGCAACAATCTTGAAAAAGATGACGAGACACGCTAAGCACCCGAGCAGCTCAACAGAAACTAAAACGAATGGAGACATGGAAAATAAAAACAAATTAGTTAAAAGTTAGATAATAAGGAATTAGACTCATTAGGGGGATAACTAAGCGATGATGAAACATGACAAGTCGTTGTAATGTGGGCGTGGAGATGATGTCGCTGATAATATTTTCATCGTAAAATATTTAATGAGATTAATTGGCTTGTTAATTAAGGGATGAAACGTGTTGCGTGATAATTTGGCGAAAAACGCACAAGCTTCATCCTCAACTATCTCTGATGATATCAATGAATTTATTTCGCAGCTAATATTTTTAAGGAAACCTGAGAAGTATTTAAATTTAACCGAATTAAAATATACTGAAGCTTAAAAGTTGGGTTTAATTCACAAAAATAATAAAGTTAGCAAATAGAAAAATTTCCTATTCTGAACTTGGGTTTGGTAGATTTTCATGTGGTCCTTACTCGTTCAGCTTGGAGTGTAGCGTAAAATTGTCATTCCAAATATTAACTAATATCGGATTATTTTTTCAATAAACTAAAATAAAGTTACAGATAATAAATATTTAAACAGTGTCTACGCTACTGCGATGCTGCCTTACTGTTGTGTGAGAATTGTGTTAGTGCGAATTACAAGCTAGGCGAGTCAACAATCCTATATCAGTGTAAACAAACTCTTCAAAGAAATCACAAAGAATGCAATAAGAATCTTCCTGTTTGATTCATTTGCCACCTGTATCCAAAACCGCTGATAAGAAATTAATGAAAATAAATTCTGTTTGCTTTACAAACGCTCTGTGACTGTTACTGCATTTCTATTTTCTGCTTTCTGGACGATTCAATACGAAGTCCCATCCCAACAGCCAACAAGTACTAACTAACCTTCCGAAAGCTATATTTAAATAAATTTTATTTTTACTTTAAGTTAAACACAAACATGTCATCTGCGAAAATTGCTTCGAATTTCATTGAACACTTTACATGGTTTCAGTGGTATTAAATCTAAAAAGTACTAACTTGTCAAATGTTAATTGTATTCTTGTACGTGTAACTCAAAGAGGTTCTAGTTCTCCTCATACATGAACGATTTTATAAATTAAATCTTCTTTGGTGTAACTTTCAAATGCAATACCTAAATTCTTTTTTTCCGCATTTATTCATTTGACTTGTGAAATGTAGTGATCATAATTAAATTCACAAGTACAAGTTCCACTTTGAATTTTTACAATTTTAGCATACATATTACATGTATATGCAAAAGGTATGCTGTCGATTGAAATGAAAGAGTCGGCATGAATATAAAGACTAAGAAAAAAATCAGTTCAGCCAAATACAGTTCTTGTTGAAAATTAATAGAGGAAAGGGTTAAAATTTTTCTAGGACTGGATGGATGTACATTTTTGCTAGGGGTAAGTCGAGAGAGAGGGAAGGATTGTAAGTAGAAGGAGGAGTTTTGCCTGTTGTGCCAGAGCCAGAGCCTAGACTGGGAAGAGGAAAGAGGAAGAAGGGCGCAGTTCAGCAATGGCGTTTCACTCGTGAGGACGTGTCTACAAATTCAATCCCTGCTACTGCTTTTTACAATACATTACATTCGCGCTAATTCCAAATATTTCAAATATCATCAAAGATTTCAAAACTCAGTTCCTTCACTACCACTCTACGTACACAGTACTTACGTAGGTCAATCTTTTTGCTGTCTCTGTGCTTCAGCATACAATAATAACAAAAACTTCAATTGTGGTGAGAAACTAAAAACTCAAAAAGGATTCCAATTAATTTGTACGGTACGATACGGTAAATTTCTGCGTTGGCTGATACAACTGCTTTTGAGATACAACGAAATAAATTAACTAACTACATTCTTCAGGATTATCTGGTGAGTAAGAATTTAATGTTTTTGTAGTTTAAGGAATTTAGGAACGGCGCAGACAAAATCGGTTCGGGTCCCGGTTCAAGATTTTATTCCAAAACAGTATTTTAGGAAATTAATTTTACTCGTGATGCTATTGTTTATGCTAAATAGACCAACTCGTACTTGTAGACAGACGATCAGCAGCAGGAAATTATGAAGCAAACTTATTAAAATTAAATACAATTTTTGAAATTTTAAAAATAACATGGGGATTCAAAGTAACTACAACTACGTTACGTGATGTGTAGTATTTTGCACTACCGTCCATTGTTAATTTGCCAAAAGTTGAAGTTAAGTTTTGAAATCCCAAGTATCCTCTGTGTAAACTTGACATTCAGTTTCATCTATTTTTGAGAATTAAATTGATCTAAGGGAAGTAAACCACGTCATGAGTCATGACATAAATACAAAAAATTCCAAT
This sequence comes from Thalassaphorura encarpata, assembly GCA_009869925.1. Taxonomy (NCBI): domain Eukaryota; kingdom Metazoa; phylum Arthropoda; class Collembola; order Poduromorpha; family Onychiuridae; genus Thalassaphorura; species Thalassaphorura encarpata. Next base: position 1,894 of record WJEZ01002674.1, on the reverse strand, counting down.
GAAATGACGAAGCGCGTGTGAGTGGGGTTTGAACTTTGTTAGAAAGTTTGTCAATTATATTCATTTTGGTTTTGATGTATGACATGTAACTGATGTAGTAGTAGCGGGATGAAATTCTTCCTCTTTGATTGAACGTATAAAAACTATAATTTAATAAGTTGTACATCGCATCACACACAGTCTCTACTTTTTGCAGTTTACTTGGTGGTACGTTGTTTTCTATTTTCCATTATGAAAAAATAATGACGAATAGTTAAGTTCCGACGGTTCACTCAAGTTCAAGTTCCAACCACAATTACGCTAATATTAGCATAATTTTCTTTAGAAATAGAATGATGTCGATAGGACTTGTATATGTGGAATTGGAACTTGTTATTGATTGCGATTGCACTTTAGCAGTCACATCTGGAAGCATTCATATTGATTGCTTTATTTCCCACATTGCCATTCGTTATTCCACAGTCCTCGGTTCAAAGTTTCTTTCAAACTCTTATTGGATTTGCAATTCAGAATGCATTTCGCGTGAGCAAAGTTAAGGCTAAGCCATGTTCAGTTCAGTTCAGTCTCAGTCTGTCGGTCCTACTTTGCTTTCTCGACAGAAATTGATCAAAATTAAACTTCTGGGCGACAGGCAGGCAGGGAGGCATGATGATGTGTGGGGCTTTCGGTTCTCGGGTCACAATGATGATAGAGTGATTGAATTAGAGCATTGTGGTTTCATCCTGTCCGAGCTTTAAGGCAAATGTAAAAGTCTAATGCAATTTGCAATTGTTGCCATTCTCATTTCAATTCTTATACCGCAATCGCCTGGAGCATTCAATCTCTATTTCTCTATTTTGATGTATCTAAAAAATTCAAACATTTATAGGAAATCAAGTTTTCCCTTCAAACTATACAATCTATGTAATATAATTTTAATTTATCATTGTTTTTAATTTACTACAATGACATTGAATTGTGACAGAGACAGTGAAGTTATGTTTGTCTTAATGAACTACGAAGGAATTATTGGCGATCCTAAGGAAAAACTAGAGAAGGGAAGGCCGAGGTTGAGATTGTGTGAATTGTGAATCATTCTTCATATCATCGTTAATCTTAGTGAGCATCATTTGTACTGCACACTGTTGTTGCAGAGATTTTGCTATTGCTGCTGTTGCAGTTATGCTTATTACTACGTAGACGTAAAGAAACCAGTATTGTGCACTTGGAATGCGGATTTACACCCTTGAAATCATGCGTGATGTCACTCAGAGACAGACTTGTGTTTTCCTTGATTGTAGTTTTTTAATTAGCGAGCGGAAATGAAATTCTATCTAATTTTAAAAGTATTCAGTCTCAAAGGGATAGCTTTCAATGATTATTTTGTATTTTATAGGCATGCCGGGTTATGTCTTGTCATATTGATGATTTTTAACACGACTCGGCTAGAGGAACAACAATTTAGTCCTTTTCATGTGTGCTCATCGTTGTAATTCGTTGAATTAAGGTTGAGGATTAAATTGACTCATTCGGTTGGTCATGTTAGTGTTCATTGGATATTAAATTTAAAAGTTTTGACCTAAAAGGATTCATGTCATGGGAAGGTGACGAGGCGTGGCGTGGCAGAGTTTATTCTGTCCTTTTTATTACTAATTTTAGTTTTATAAATACTTTATTTACTGATTCAATCTTCCTAACCCTATAAAGTACCTCTGTTGTTATTATTTAACTTTGCAAATATTCCATAGCACGTACAAAAAATGACTGGGTTTGTGCGATAAAGATAAGACGACTACTTACTTAGTACGCAGGATTACTACTTGTACAAGACAGGATAACAAAGTACTTTTGAGTTTTAAGTTAAGGAGTGACTCAGATGAGGGGTGAAATGAGTTTTGCAAAGTTCGCTGTATTT
>WJEZ01002673.1:0-12799 GCA_009869925.1 Thalassaphorura encarpata | reverse complement strand
GACCCAGCCTCAGATTCTTGAAATTGAACCTGTGACTTTGGGTCTTGATTTTGAATTGAGCGTTTTCTCTCGCCATCACTGCTAACGTTCCCATCGAGAGGATCCGTTCCGTCATATTTGAATTTCCAAAATGGATAAACTGGATTTGTACTGTCATTGTCGATTTCCTTTGGTTGGGGAAAAAAGAGAGAAGAAACCATGGAGTCAATGTTGGTCAATCGTTCCGACTCACTATTCAAATATTGGACGTAATGAGTTGTTAGGGTGTCTGATCCCAATGCATCTATAACAGAGGCCGGGACTAGTGTTAAAAATCGGACGCTTGAGTCATAAAAGTCAATGTCAGGGAGTTGAATGGCTCGTTGAGAGACCATGAGATGATTTTGTGGTAAAAGGTAGCGAAGAATGACTGCGTACCAAAAATCTTCACTGTAGTATTCAAAAAGGACGGTGAAAAGGCGCAATGTGGCTGTCGTAATCTGAATCAATTAAAATTGAACAAGTTAATCGTTATACACTTTCGAAAATTATTTTGTATTGTAACTTACGGCCACGCTCATGTGATTCAGTCGTTCTACAAGGGTTGGCAAAAGTTTTGACGTAACGAACTGAATTATGCTCCGATTAAGTAGACGGTGAGTCAAATGTTCGCAAACGATCCGAAGGTAATTTGTCACGACCGCTATTTCTTCATGTAAGCTCTGTAGAAAATAGAACAAAATTAAGAGTAATTGANACAAGGGTTGGCAAAAGTTTTGACGTAACGAACTGAATTATGCTCCGATTAAGTAGACGGTGAGTCAAATGTTCGCAAACGATCCGAAGGTAATTTGTCACGACCGCTATTTCTTCATGTAAGCTCTGTAGAAAATAGAACAAAATTAAGAGTAATTGATAAAACAAAGCATTGCATTAGTTATCAAAGCATAAATGCAAAAAATCTAAAATACCAAATTCTTAGTAAAATAAAATATTTGCATGCAACTAGAAAATAGCATTAGCTATTAGCTAGAATATATTAAACATAGCTAGCGATTAAGCATTTTAGCATTAGTTTTTTTGCGTGCCTGCGTGCGTGTTACAGCATTAATTTCCCTCAAAGCTAGCAAAATAAAATTCTACAACCAAGGTTAATTAAGTGTATTTGCATTTGCATTTCATAATCCATTTGCAGTCACCAAAACTAAAGCAGGTTAAATCATTTGAAGTGTGCAGTTAAAACACCAAATTCTTAGTAAAATAAAATATTTGCATGCAACTAGAAAATAGCAATAGCTATTAGCTAGAATATATTAAACATAGCTAGGAATTAAGCATTTTAGCATTAGTTTTTTTTTGCGTGTCTGCGTGCGTGTTATAGCATTAATTTCACTCAAAGCTAGCAAAATAAAATTCTACAACAAAGGTTAATTAAGTGTATTTGCATTTGCATTTCATAATCCATTTGCAGTCATCAAAGCTAAAGCAGCTTAAATCGTTTGAAGTGTGCAGCAGAGTATTGGGTAGTGCCAAGCCGAAACAAAAAAATAATGGAGCGTGAGGTGGAATTTGCAGAGACTTCATTAAGTTCGACTAACCGTAAGGTACTGATTGTGTTCTGAGTGCAAGCTATGGCTATGGCTCCCTTCATCCTAAGAATCCCAATTTTGTAAACATATTATTTTAATTACCAAGTTTTGCAACTTTTTGGAGCGCGGATGAAATAAATATATATGTTACAAAACTTTCAGTATAATACAATTAATGGGTAAAATATAATATTGCAATTTTACCTGAGTAAGAGCAGGTAGAATTACGTTAAGTAAAAATGCATCATTGAAACATTCGGCAATCGTAGAGGCCACATTGTCAGATGCCTGTGAATTCGGGAAAATTATGAGTGGGCATTCAAAAAAATTGATATTTTGAAACTACTTACGGCTTCTGTAACTTCTTCAACAAATTTGAGTTGAACCGTAAATGCTTGGAGCTGCTCTGGCGTACTATTGGTAAATGTTGGTAATTGAGAAAAACATGCCGTGAGTCCACTGATTACAACATTCTAAAATTACAAAAAGCGAGTGATACTGCTGGGGCATAAAATTACAAATTAAAAATTTCTATTCAGTCTTGTAAATTAAACTTACCGTAAGTCCACGTCCAGATTCCTGTGTTAAACTTCTCTCCAATGCTGGAAATTTGGAAGCCATTTGTATGAGAAGGATGAATGAGTATCTTGCCATGTCTCCGAGACTAGGGTCACTCCTCAAGCTGTATTCTAGAAGGAGAGATGCCAAAGAGTAAGCTCCATCCCAATCAACTTGTGTTTGCCCATCCATTCTGTTAGTTTCATAGCCCAACAATTCCCCGTCCCGCGAGGCAACTTCACACAAAGAATGCAAAACTTGCACCAATTTCTCTTCGTAGTCTGGAGGCAATTGAAGGCCTAAAATAGACAATAATGTATTTATTGTAAAGATAATTTAAAATAGTTAAGGTTTATGGTACGAACCGTTAATTTGAAGACTATGTAGCCATTTGATAACTTTTTCTGAACACTGATTCCTCAACCAAAATCCCTTGCATGATGTTTCCGTGTTGAGTTCTTTTCTTGAAACTCGGAGAAATGAAATCATTTGATTCAAATGTGAAATCACCGTTAGGGCACCGTCCGCATCCTAAGAACCAGAAATTAGTTTAATTAATTTTTTAATCATCATTAAGGTTTGCTTTGCTGTGGAAATTCTAATTTACCTGTGAGCTTTCCATAACATCCATTGCCTGCTTCCAATGATTTTCAAATAGACTAAAAGTAGCACCTGTACAAATGAATATAAAAGTCCAGAAATTAATTTTGACATGTTGAATCAGTTTCTGCAGATTAGATTAACTTTAGTAGTAAGGTGAAACAAGTAAAATTAAAATCTCACCGGGTTCAACGATTCTTCTCTCCATGATGGGTGGGGGATTGTTTCGCAACCAGTGCATCATTCTGGAGTTTTTTCTACTGCCCACTGTACATCTCACAATGAGTTATTCCAACTTTCAACTTTATGCGTCATGATTCTGCAAACAAATCATTATCACTATTAGATCAGGTCGACGAGCCAGCAAGCTCAACACATACACTAAACAAAAAAGATAATGACTGAAATATACTACGTGATCGTCCTCTCTTCAAAAGCAGAAGTAGAAAGAGACAATTAACACTACAATTAGCCACTGTACCGTGCTAGTTTAACCTAGCGTATGAGTCAAGAATATCAGAAGTCTTAACTTTCACTAATACTTACCCTGAAACAAAAGTCTATTAAACGCCAGCCAAATGCCAAAGTATAGAATGGACAGAAAATTCGAGTACAACTCAAATAATTAGGAGTAACTGAAAATGCAGAATTTTCTGTCAATCTTCTCCTTGTGTCTCATCTCATGTCGAATATTTTGTTCGAAACTCGTAAATAAAATAGCAAAAATACAAATAATTTGCAGGCAAGAGACACGTACACCAGTCAAATGATTTTTTAACAGTGGGTCTTATCGCACTTTGCACTAATCACGACCACACCACGAGGTGACCTCTGAGCTGAAATTGACAACTTAATGGGTCAGGTGGGGTCAAAAGAAACACAAATAGGATTACAACAATGTAATACAACTGCAGGATACTACTACATTACATAGACACAAAAATTGACGGGATGGTGGTAATAATCACACAGGACAGACAGACAGGATGGAATTAGCTCTAGAGGTGTGTGTGTGTGTGCGGGGTACTCAATTCCACTTGACTTGAAACGCTAAAAACATTCGCATGGCCTGTATATCCAAAAGCTTGGCATTAGCAAGGCTGCTGCACGATCGGGTTAAAAAAAGTAGAAGTGTCTGTATGGCCGTAGTCCAAGTTTAAAAGCCCAAAGCCGAGTCAAGTCCTCGGAAACTTTCGCTTTCCCTCCCTTGTCTTATTTTTTATTCATATGCACTGCACATGGACGGACATAGCCCAAAGCCGAGTCAAGTCCTCGGAAACTTTCGCTTTCCCTCCCTTGTCTTATTTTTTATTCATATGCACATGGACGGACATAGCCCAGCGAGAGCGAAAAGAGGGTAACCCTAAAACACAAATCACAAAAACGCAAATGATATGGGCCGCGCATAAACCGCGTAGTCCGAAATTTCGAATTCAAAAATTTTAAGAAATATCGGCCATTTTTGTGGAAATTCGGCTTAATTGTGCAGGAAAGGATGAACTACAATGTGACCAATCGGAATCCTACCAATTTAGCATGAAAAGGCAACGTCCCAAATTGATGTTGTGTTTTAGTGTCACCCGCGAAAAGACCTTCCGTCCACAAGGTAAGGTAAATAGAGCAAATTACTTCGTAAGCTTGTTCCTAGTCGCTAATGTCAATTTTATCTTTATTACATTACACAGTACTATAACAAGTATCAATAGCTCAGCATATGAGCGGAAGTACTGCAAACTGCAATTGCACAAGAACCAGCATAACAATTAACAGGAAGTGTAGATCTGCATTTTAGCTCAGCCAGAAATTACAAATCTGCTAAATTCGGAAGACAATATTTGGCTATTTTTCGGAGTTGGTGGTAAGTGTGATATTTCATCAATTAATTATTAATCAGTAGTCTTCTGGTGATCTTGCATTTTTATTTGGGGGCATTTTATGAAGGTGTGCTTGGCATGAATATCCCACGAGTATTATTCCGTAACTTGATTTGCTGTTGTTTTACTCCTTGAATAAAATTAAAATACTTAATTACGTTACCCGTTGCAGTGCATGTAAGAATATACTGAAGATCAATCTTGCCAAACGATTAAATTACTGTAGATCCATGCTTTGAATTTGTAAGTGTAATTAAACTACATGCTTAATTTTTCAATTTACTCATCGTTGGTGTTGATAATGCACTAGTTCCTAGCAATTTAGTTGCAAATAATTCCTATTCAATTAGTTATAACTCGCATAAGGTACACAAAGTTAATTTAAGTAACTGTTTTTAATTACTCTTTTTGTATATTTTTAGTGTGAATATTTTCTCTTTCTATTTACAGATTTTATTGAAAACGGAAGTTACTTGCTGACGAATTCTGCCTCTGTGATCTCCTATTTCAAGTCAGTATATTCACAATGGGGGATAAATGTTGTTACTGGCTCATGTGCATTTCCTCAACGCTGGGTGTTTATTTCGGCGTGACTATATTTTTCCTTTTTACATTCTACTACCAAAATGCTAGTGCTGGAGCTTGGGGTCTGATATCCGGTCAGTTTAAATTTTTATTATTGAAATTCAAAATAATATTTATAGGGATCGAGGAACATTAATGGCAACTTTTGTTAATTTTATTTCTTAGCAATCTTCGCAGCAAGCTGTCTTCATTTACGTTTGTTGGGCAAAAATAATCGACTAATTAATTGGTACAGTGCTGGAAACTTGATTGCACTAGCACTTCTTGGTTTCTTTTCTTGCTGCATTTCATTGGGATTTTCGATTTGGTACATTGTCTACGCTTCTTACCACGAAATTCGTAAGTTGAACAAATGACAAAATACTCTGATAAAATTGGAACCTAATTTAATCTATTGCTTGTTTCTTTTTCTGTCAGCCATGCTACCTGTCAAAACAAGTTATTATTTGACAGCCGTGTGGTCATTCATGACAGTCAAATGGACACTTACACTCTTCATTCTCAGCTATCGATATTCTCGTCTTGTTCGCTACGCATCACCATTCCTAATTATGCCAGATGACAATTAGTTAAACTTAGTGGCGATAGTGATAGAATTATTATGGTAATTAAGTTTAATTTATAATCGGTGGTGGCGCTTTTGCTTTAATACAAGCCAAAAATTGTTCTTATATAGGATTATTATTTTATTAGTCCTTTTTGAAATTTGTATAAAATGTATTAGAATTGGCACTAGCAAATGTTTCGAGCTTAGGAGTATTTTAGTGTTAATTAGAATTAGATAATTACAGATCTGTCTTGTCAAGTGTACAAGAAAGAAACGAAACGACCTTAGCTGAGTTGGGCTGACTTTTAGTACGATTTCGTAAGACAATAATGCAACCAGCTAAGGTAGAGCTAGTCTTTCAATTTATTACGAACTTCTGTGTGAATAAATTGCGTTGTGCAAGTGCAAGGGGTTTAGGTGTTGGAATTATGAATGTTTGGACGTAAATCAGCTGAAATAAACTTGTGAAATTTTGACTAAACTTTTGTTTTCATTATGAAGTATTTGATCACTTGACACGGACAAAGTATCAGCAATGCAAGAGGTCAAACAAACAATTGCTGAAAAAATCATGAGCCGAGTGAAATGAATTTTTCGTTCCGTCAACCGACAAATTTCTTGTCGTCTGTCATGTTTTTTAATTATTTAAAAATTTTCGTGTATGCTCACGTGATTTCCCTGCTTCACGTTTTTTAAAAATCCTAGATCAAGTTAATGTCGTCTCAGCCCTGGCATCTGGTTCTTATTCCAAATCTATCAATAATTCTGTGATTTCTGAGGATGGAGTTTCTATCAGTGAGTCTAATTCAATCATTTCCTACTGTTATTCCTATCTATTCCTACTTTTTTAAAAAAAATCTTAGACCAAGTCAATGTCGTCCCGCCCCAGCCAAGATCTGGTTCCTACTCCAATATTATGAAATCTTGGTTTTGGTCTTGGTGGAAACAGGAAACCAGTGATCGTCTAGTTTTTTGATCTTCTACCTGACCTATCTCTACTTTACATTTTTTTCAAATCTGAGATCAAGTTATTGTCGTCCCTGCCCAGGATGACCCCCAAGGTCAAAATCCTGCGGTCAATGGAGGTGCCGCTGATGGAAACAATGGAAATGGAGGCGAATAGGTTAATTGAACCCCGAAATCTTTACGTCAAACTCCAGTTCCAATCCCACGTTTCCTTCCTTTTATTAAAAATGATCATATTAAGTGAACTCACTCACACTTGAGAAATAAATTAATGTTCTTATTAGTTTAAATCAGAAAATAGTTGTGGGTTATCTAAAAGGAATGAATAGTGCTATTATTTTATTATGTTTTGTAAGGGATGTAGGTATTGGAATTACACATGCTTGTATAAAATCAGTTTTAAATAACCTTGAGACGTTTTATCTTAAAATAACATTCAATTCACCATGAATCTATCATTAACAAGAATAGCTTTTCAGTCCAGTTAATATTTGTAAACATGATGGGTTAAAATAACACATCAGGTTAAGCTAACAAGTTCCCATTCCCCGACGGGCATTTCCTCCTTGTTAACTTCTATTAAGACTGGTGACTCAAATTCAAAGTTGCTTGGAGTTTCATCTACACATTCATTAGAACTGACGGAGGTCGATGGAATCGGGAGCTCAATGCCACAAGAGCCAGAACAACTTATGTTCACTGGATCTCCTGCTCTGTAGCCATGAACTCTGTATTTGTGCATTTTGAGACTGTTCCTGTTTTGAAAAAAAAAACAATATTAGAATTAAACTTTTTATCATAATGCATACTTTTTTAAGAAATTACTTGTTTTTGAAGTAAGTATTGCAAAAATTGCAAAGTGCAGAGCCACGACTTCGACCATGTATATTGAACAAATGATCTTTCATTGCACTCATACTTGGCTCAATGGACTGACTACACAAATTACACATAACAAATGTTGGAGCTGAACCAGATTGGACATTTTCAAGATGTTCCAAACCCAAAATTCCAACAGCAGCGTTGGATGATGAAGCTGAAACGGCTCTTATTGTTGTTGAAATTGAGAATACACTCATGTCAAAATCGAGGTCCTGAGATGAATTTGATTCGTTTTCATCACTTCCGGCACAACCTGTCATGATCGAGTAGAATAAAAGATAAATTAAAAATCAAGCTGACTATGTCTTCCACAAGAAATAACTAAATAATTCTCACTGCACAATCTTTACATGTCTTTGAATAGTGCTGTGATTTATTTATTGACTCCTCATCTCAACCCCACCAATCAATAAATACTTGTAACAGATTTTCTGAATATTGAATGATTGCACAGAATAAAATAGTACAAAGTCATGAGCGAATACACAACCTAAACAATTTTGTTACTAATTAATAACTAAACTAAAATACTGAACTGCACAGCTGGCGGAATTCGTGACAATAAGGATCAAAATTCGATATCCTCACTGAGGTGATATCTTCACATCAACCTCCAGAGGAAGTGAGGATTGAAGTTGTTCTGATGTTTCCATTTCCTCCGTCTGTATGACTTCACTTTCAGAAGTGCTCGTATCTTCAAATGATGGTATTGAAATTGAAAGGGATGAGTAATTGAAAAAATGTGACGTCTCATTATCATCAGAATTTGGATGTCGTGGTTGTCTATGCTTCGTTGATTTGTGAACTTTGAGACTGTTCCTGGAACAAAAAAATTACAAATACAATTAGAAACTTGTACATACAATATGCTTAGTTCTAAAATGGTTAATCGTTGAACCAAAATATAAAAAATTCTGGAAAACCTACTTGTTTTTGAAGAAACGATCACACGTAGGGCATTGGACACCACCTTGACCATGAATATGATACATGTGCTCCTCCATTTTGCTAGTGCTTATCGGCAAACTGCATAATTCACAAATCAGCGGTTCTTGAGTCTCAGAATTCCGGGTTTGATGATAATCGGTGTTTAAAGCGAAATTCCGACTTTGATTACTGGAAGTCCCTGAAGCAGAAGCAGCAGCATGGGAAAATGCAAGGTCACGAAGAGCTAGGGTCGCCTGTAGAGCTGACAATGAGTTTGGAGGAGGAGTTGGCCTGATCATATCAAAATCCAGAGGAGATCGAGATTGAGAATGGGGTGAAGAAGAAGACGTAATAGCAGTCGTAGTCGTAGTAGAGTTGGAGTCTTGAATTCGGATTCCAGCAGCTGTGCAGTCGCAGAGTATCCAATATCATAGGAAAAAAATTATATAAATAAATTATCACATTTAAATTTAAACTGTTGTACAATAATATCCTATAAGCCGAAGTAGAAATGAAGGCAGAAAACTTTTGAACACAATTATTATTATTACTAATTACGAAAAGGGCAAGTCGGACACATTCAATCCTGAATAGTTAGACTAGAGCTAAGACTAGGCAAAAAAATTTCAACTATAACAAAGAAAGACTTTAAGAATTATTTTAAAAAAATAACACAATCAATTACAGAACAGCACACTAGCACATCACACTGCAATTTCTGGAAATATCTGAATTAATACGAATGTATAGATTTTCTGGAATTATTTGTTGATTTTCTGGAATATTGACGTATGAAGGAATACGTTCGGCTTAATCATCCATGATTTGGTGTCCATGTTGTTTTTGAATGTGAGCCTGAAGATGCCCAGTACTCCGGTACAAAGTTCTGCAGACTCCACAGCGAAAGAGTCTAAATTGTATAAAAAATGACTCATGTCACGATCACGATTCGATATTCTCCAATCTTCATTGGCTTAAAATTTTATGTTTTGTTCGTTTGGTACCTTTTTCCTTGAGCCAGGAGAATTTGTGTATGAACTTGACTCATGTGTCTGGACAAATTAGATCTGTAGAAAAGTCCACCACAATGGACACATGTGCGATATTTCTGCCTTGCTGGTTTCTTCCCTCCTCTCTTCTTCTTTGTTAAAACTCCACTAGCATTAGAAACTGCAAGGAAGGAATAATATAGAAAGTGTCCAGACAGCCAAAGAGACCTGGCATAGTTTTAGCTTTAGATCTGGATTGAATGTGTCCGACAAAAAAATCAGCTTTTTACAAAAATATTGAAAGAAAATGAATAATTTTAAAGAAATTACAAATGAATACTTTCACACTCACTTCACAAATTAAATCACGACATTAACTCTATATTCTATAGGAAAAGGCACAAATTTAGCTGTACGATCTATTTTTCTACTAATTTCGTATTCCACTTCCAGCACTAGCAGCAGCAGCACCCAAATCACTCAGGGAAATTTCCTTCCGATGATAAACACTTCGATGATTATACAAAACATTCTTGTTTTTAAAATTCTTCCCACACAAAAGGCACAAATATCTTGCTGCACTTGGTTCGGCTTCTGGATTAAGACAAACCCATTCATCATTTGGAACAATTGATCCAGGAGTTTCTTCATCCGTAAACGAAGGTTGATCAACAAATGTGGTAGTATTGGCAAGAAAATTTTCAATAGATTTCGCTTGTGGAGAAGTCCGTCCATAAATGCTCAACTCAATTTTCTTCTTTATTCCTGGCTTCAACACGAAGACCTTGTCTGGAAGGCCTAGGCCCACTGCCACTGCCAAATTTTAAGACGGGATTTTACTCATCGGATCGAATCGAATGACTTGGTTTACCCTACTGACTACTGACTTTATTTTACTTTTTTAATTACGCTTGATATGATTGGTAAGAAAAATAAACTAGTACCTTAAAGCTTTACTCGAGCATTACCTTTATAGCTTGAGACTTTTGATCGCTCATGTATATTACGAAATACTGGTGAAGAATTTATTACAAGAATGAATAAACAGAAATGCAATGTAAATTGATACAAAGGTAAGATCGGTAAACAGACTCGGTTTCCGTTTAGAATAGACTAAGGACAAGGAGTGTTTGAAGAGCCACCACCACCATCAGGGGAAGAAGGAGGAGGATGTTGTGGTTGGGCTAACCCAGCAGCCCACAACCTTCTCGCATCTTTTCCCTTGAGGGGAAATTTGGTGCAGCGGTATTGATGAATGGTGAAGCTTCTTCTGGATTTGTATATTCGACTGCAGTGAGGACAAATGATTTCTTCATGGGTTGGAAAATGCACTTCTTGGATATGAATCTTCAGACAGGATTTGATTGCAACTTTTCCACATATAGGGCAAGAGGCCGTTCCCTCTCTCTTTCTCTTGGGCTTTGGTTGTGGATGAAAGGTCATGGTCACAGTCTGACCTTGGCTACTGCCAGCCCCAGCCTCATTCTCCGAACCTAATTCATGATTTTCCATGATTTTTGTCTAGTTGGTTTTTTTTCTCAGTATACAGTAAGCTTTTCTCTAATTATTAACAGTTTAGTTCAAATTCAAACCAAAACCACACTTTATATTCTATTCTATTTGGCCTCTCCAAAAATTAATTAAAACAAACCAAACCCATTCATCACACAATAACGGAAACGAAAATGAAACCGAAAATGCTATTTAAAATTGAAAGTCAAATAACATTTGAGAATTTGCTCACCTGTAGGTTTTTCATCCTTGTGTTGAGAAGTTGAAGGGTGATTATAGAGATCCTCTTCAGAATCCTGACCCATTCCAAGAACTTGACCCTGGGAATTCTCATAGTCACCTTCTTCTTCATCCTCTTCTGTCCCATTTTCACCAACTCCACCTCCAGATTCAAACACATGGATTGGATTGCTCACAGTTCCCATCTCAATCAAAGGCTCACATTCAATGTGATCAGTTGCTTCATCCTCTTCGTGGTCAATGTGAATCACATCATCATCTTGTTCCAAAGGATCTCTTTCGATTAGGATAGGAGGGGAACGTTGCTGCTGAGGGCTATTCGATTGTTGGAGCTGAATTGGTTTAGAACTCAGCATTGGAGGGTTTGAGTAACTTTGACCTGTGAGAATGGATTGAAGTTTGGAACTCGTTGACTGAGACTGAATTGGTGAGGGCAAATCTTGAGCCAATCTGGGACGCTTTACACCTAGCGATTGCTGCTGCTGCTGCTGCAAAACTGAAGAATGGGTGCTAGCGCTGGTCATTGGAATTTGTCCTTGTGAATGATTAGGAGAATTTGAACTTGTTAGAGTAGCCCTGAGTCGTGATTCCATGATTGGGGCACTTATGCTGGAATTGGAAGCCAAACCCAAATTCCTATTAGCAAATGACTGGAGTGCAGGAGGTGGTGGAAGTTGTGATGCTGTGGCTGTGGTTGGATTTCCAGTCATAGCGCCAGACCCGTCGTTCTGCATCTGTAAATATAATATTTCATAATGAACTACATGGTCTGTACCCGTAAAGCGGTGCCGTAGTTTTGCCCAATTTACCTGTTGCTGATTTCGACCCTGATTCGTAGAACAACTTGCCAAACCCTCAATTTGTAAGAGTTCACCAGTTTCCAGGAAATTATTCAAATCCGCTTGATTCACATTGGTATGTCCATTGTAAATGAAACGTATTATGTTCTCCAAATCCTTGAACCGGACATTGTTCAATATCACAATGGTATTCTTGTCAGTTTTATCTGCGTCATTGACCTGAAAAATATTAGAATCTTCAAAATTGTGACCAAGCGTATTTAACATGTTTTACATTTGCACCCCAGTTTGAAAATTAAAACTTATTAAAAAAATTCATACCTCAAAAAGGCGTTTGAAGAATGGGCTACAAAGGCTGAGGAGGAGTTTATGGGCTTTGAGGAAGGAACCTTCACAGGCCAAAGTCACATCTGTGTAGCTATTCTGCTCCAGAAGTTTACTCAGCCCTTTCGTGACGTGGGATTGGAAACTGTTCCATCTGACCAGAGTTTATTTCAATAAATTATCTGTCTAACACATTACTAAATAATATTTTTAATTAATTACTTACTTGAGCGAATAAACACCAGGGCCATTGCCACCAACGGGGCGACCCCCCGTGTCTTGAAAGGCACTCATTCCAACTCCAAAGTCAAATTAACAAATTCCTTTTCTTGTTCCTCTCCTTAGTTGTAAGATTCAGATTCGATTCAAATGAAATTCATCCAATGTCGAAACCTAATGACCTGTGTGAAATCAAATCAAATTGTTG
>WJEZ01002672.1:0-12799 GCA_009869925.1 Thalassaphorura encarpata | reverse complement strand
AAGAATCACCCTATGAGTCCTCCAGTTCTCCAGTCCTATTCTACTCGTTTTTGTTGTTATTGAGTCACTTCACGTCGTGCTGGGCTCTAGTCCTATTTTCCTACGTACGTATGTACTCGCTTAGCTTATTTCATTTGATGTGGCCTGGAATAGAGCCTTGTTCACTCTGGGTGGGTGTAGCTGAGTGACTGACTGACGAGTCTAGTCTAAAATGCACTAAACCCCCAGTGGTACTAGCTCTGGCTCTAGAACACTTTTAGCTAAATACCAAGAATTTACGGCGGGATTCCTATTTGTCTGTCAAATTCATTCCTAGCCTACTTGGACATGAAAGAGTTGGAAAACCAGCCCACCAATAGTTTGGTGGTTATTTCGAACCAGTTTTACTACATGAACTAAAATCTAAAAATAACCAATTTATAATTATGACCTTCCTAATTTAATTTGCCCCAATTCATAAACATATTCCAATTTCAGCTCAGTTTTATTTATTTGGTCAATAAATCAAGCGAAGGACATGAACAAGCAAATTTGGCCTTTAAGCTATAAGTTTACATAAGCCCAAATTCAAACATAATGCAGTGCTGGTATATAAATTGTCTTGAAATTGGAGGAGGGTCTGATTCTTGGAAATGTGTATGTTGTGTGTAGTTATTTGCATAGCTAAATTACAACTCAATGACGAAAGGGGGAATCAAGTGCAAACAAGTTCAATAAATGTTTACATGCCACTGCCTCCTTGTGCTCTGCGTATGGGTTGATAAAGTGAATGAATGTGAATGAATGAAGGGGTTAATAGTGTGCATACATTACATTACACTAACACTTAAGTAAAGACAGGGAAATATAGGACAGGAACAAAACTACTGAACTCGGATTTTAATGAAGAAAGAGAAGTACGTAATTTTAAAGGATAATAATACCTCCCTTGACTCTAGTCATTTGACGACTAGGTGTGAAAAAAGCGTGCAGCCAGCTCGAGCGCTCGACTTTGAAGCGATTAATTGTTATTTTAGTACTGCAACTTGCAAGGCAAGGCTAGGCTAGGAAATTCCAACCGCTTGAGGAGAAAGTCGTGAAATTCATAAAATGACGATTTAGCTTTCATAAAAGATTATTGCGTGACTGGGCTATATGGTAAAGAAAGGTATGGCATGGCTTGAACTGAGCTCTAGTTTCACGTTACAACTCCAGCTCAGCAACAGTGAAAGTCGACATGACATTTTTACTTAATATTTTTGCATTTGGTTGGAGAGTATGGACGGGAGACATTGTTCCTTATTTCCCAACCCACATTCCTTTCCTGACTGACTCCATCAAATGTAATATTCCACGATCCGACGACTCCACTTCTATGCTAACCAGTGTGTATAATGTTTTTTTCGATACAAATGTCATGTTGACGACTCTCGATGCGACATCTTGGCCCATATGTAATGTAAGCATGCATGCATGGAAAAACTTTATTTACTAATAATAGTGGCATCGGCATGTAGTAGTAGTTGTGCGACATAGTTCTACACTAGGCTAGGCCTTTGAGCTGAGCGTGGTACATATACTGTGTCCGCTGTGTTTGTGTTTGTGAAGCCTAGATCAAGTGGATTTCGTAACAAAACAACAACGCAATTCCACAAAGGATCACAATTTGGCGAAATGGAAGGTCGATGATGGCAGGCAAGGGTGGTGCGGATTCGTTCCCACCATTATTGACATCCTTGTGGGGCATAAAAGTCAAAGTAAAATACATAGGCACAGGCACGTGTTCATTTTCCTTAAAATATTGAAATACTGGTGGCCTAGTTTTAATGACTCAAGTTTTCATTTAAATGTGTTCAATTTTATCAAGTGTTTTGGATCAGTCACAGAAATTGTAAATTTTGTGTACCATTTCACTTTTACTTCCTTATCTCCCGGTATATTGTACAACTAGCATCTAGACAAACATACGCATTGAACCTCATTAATATTTAATTTATTAATATTTAGGGAGATCTGCTCCATCACAATCGTTCAGCCGGAATAATACTCAGCAACCAAAGTCTTGTTCTTCAACGAGTGACTCGACCCTCTGGAGGGAATTACAGTTGCCGTGCTACGAATCAACAAGGGATAGGAACCAGTAAACAAGTTCTTCTAGACATTATGTGTAAGTAAACCATTCGAACAAAGTTCAACCTTGGAGCTTAATATTTGCACTAGTTGCATTATGTCTCGCATGTCTCGCAAAATATTTATTTGATCCTGGTTTGGAAAACAAGGAATCGGATGGGATTATATTATGAATAATTTAAAAGGCTTACATCTTTCAATTAGATTAGTGGGTGATTTTCCCATTTGCCAACTTTCTATAACGAAACTTTTTCTCAAATTTGGCGCAACAAAGTTTTACAAAGTTTCTTTTATTTTGAGCCTTCCATTCTAGCCAGGTCATTCACTCCAAACAACAAAGCCACTCATAAATTCCAATTCCAGGCGTAAATAAAAGCGACCTTTGCGATCAGTTCAGTCTACGCCATTCGTCCGTCAGCAAATAAATTTTTCCTGATAAACCAGCATAGAATTTTGCGATAGTTCTAAAACCTGAATTGAGTTGAGACCGTGCTCGGTGGTAATTAAAGGCAAGGATTATAAATAATTCGTAATGAGATTCGGACGCGATAATTTGGTCGCATTTGGGGCAGTCTCTGGATAAAAAGTGTCACTTTGGCGAAATTATTTATGAATTCTGTTTGAGCTCATATTCTCAATGGACTATAAGACCTGGCCAGCCTGGGTTTTAGTTAGTATATTGGCGACTGAACTTTCACTGTAATTTTGCGTGGTTCTGACTCCCAGAAAGTCTTATCATGTTAGTTTTGCCAATTTTGGAAAGTATTCGCAGTCGCCTCTGGTCTCAGAAATTTGCACTATATGGCAAACTCTATAAAGCCTTGTCGTCATGTCATGACTGCTGACAAAGGCATTCTCCAATGAAAACTTGCTGTCCTGTCCGAACCCATCCAATAACCCGAAGCAATTTGCATTTCTATGACTATTGGAGAATAAAGGAAGCATTTCATGTACAGACGGATATGCATGAGACTCTCTATTATAAAGTAAAGCATCAGGAATAGGGCGTATAAGTCCATAACTGACTTTCTCTGTATTTTCTCCTACAGATGCTCCGGCCTGTCAAGTTCGGTTGTCAGGTACAGAAGGAGCGGCCGTAATTATAGCAGCTTCCCGCTCTGAGGATGTGAATATAAGTTGTGAAATGGATGCACTCCCTGGCAATCTCAAATTTCACTGGACTCATACAAACACAGTTGGGGAAAGCTCGGATCTCCCAGCAGAGATTTATTCAAACCTTGGATCAAGAAGTTTGCTCCATTACCATCTACGCTCAGAAGAAGATTTTGGCACGCTCCTCTGTTTTGGCAGCAATTTGTGAGTGTTGAACACAATTTTCAACAAATCCAAACTCTGAATCCTTTGAACTTATTCCTAAAAACTCCTTCGTTCGACAAAATTTGCAAAGCACATGCACATGCATAGCTCAGCAAATGTTTGAGCTGACGAAGAGTTTGTTTGTTTGTCTAGCCTCAGTCTTGCCTCGCTTTTATCCCAATTCAACATATGCATTTACAGTCCAGTTCATTCCAGCCATTTTAATTTTTCTACTCCTCCTAGTGCTGACAATGTATTTGCCTAACATCAACTCAAATTGGTGTTTAGATTAAATGATACTCCATGAACAATAATTGTCGGCTCAAGCACAAGGGCGAGTGTGAGGGAACGGACCTAAATCACGCAAACTATATAATTTCAATTTCTACCCTGACGGCACTATTTGCCCTGTTCAATGTTTAATGTACTTTGTATGTATGTGTAATTTTAACCCTCACTCACTGACTTGCCTGCCTCAATTAAATCCTATGACACATTAATATCAAAGGGATTGCCCTGTTCAATGTTTAATGTACTTTGTATGCATGTGTAATTTTAACCCTCACTCACTGACTTGTCTGCCTCAATTAAATCCTATGACACATTAATATCAAAGGGATAAATTATATGTTCAAGCTCAACCTTAATACCTTGTGTGTTGTTTCAATTATATTGCAGGATTGGAACTTCGGAGCGACCGTGTGTTTATCAATTAGTTCCAGCAGGTTAGTTCTCTCATTTTTCTATTAATAGACTACTGGAATATATCTAGAATAAAAATCGGACTTTTGACTCTGGGAAAAATACGTAGCTGTTTTGCTAAAAAAATGTCAACTCAAGATTGTCTCATATTTCTTTGCCGTGCCTCAAAGTTTAAGTTTAAGATACAAATTTCCGCGGCGGCACGGCACATACCAGAAGACACTTCCTTCTCAACCCTGCCCTAGAGTGAAAAGTGTTTCACACACTACACACGGAGGATCTTAACATTTGTTATCAAGCACCCTGTCTACAACCTGTCCTCCTGTCACTCTCATCTAAACCAGCCAAGGCAAACTAAAGTTACTACTGTATCTCACGACTCCTAGTTCTTGACACATCTCTGACTAGTTGCGATAACCTTCGTCGGTCTCGGGCTGTCTACTTCGTGTTTCCGTATTTACTATTTGCTTTTACCAATGTTTAAATTTATCCAGGCCACACGGATAAAGTTTTGCAGCATAGAATTGCAGCCATTGGCCATGCCATGGTTGACGTATAACGCATTCTGCGTATAAAAATAATTTAATAAAATGTCTAATTTTTAAAAAAGAAAAGAGATAGCGTAAGGCATACAGCAGACCACCATAATTTGACTGTTTGGAGGAAATAATGTATCTCGAAATGTGAGCACAGTGGACATTTATAGTAGTGCAGGCGTCTGTTATCCTCTTTACTTTCCCCTTTTCTTTTCCTTACTGCAAAAAAGTTCGCCCAAGCAGAGCATTCAGACTTAGAACCAGCAACCCTGTGTTCGCCTGTTTGTTCTGAAAGGTTCCATAGAAATGTGGATAATTTTGGTAAAATTACACCATAAACTTTGAGCGTTAGTGGATGTATATGAATGAATGCATATGCTTGAGAAAAATATGCATGCACACACAGAGACAGAGACCAACACCAGTCCTCCTAACTTTTGAAGACAGGGCTGTGCAGTGCTCTGGAGTTTCCAGCTTGTATATGCTGAAGGCAAAGAAGGAAAGAAGCAGCGAAAAAAAAGTTGATTTAACGACCCTTCTACACGCAATATCAAATTGCGACATTTTTCCTCCTCCAGCCTTTTTTTCTCCAGCCGTAGCAATTCTAGTCCAAGACCCGTCCGTCTGTCCTATTCATCTCTACCCTTTTGTTCAAGTTTGATCTGGAATCTCATATTCTATCCTTTACTACTCGTGACTCCTGCAATTCTTCCCAGTGCAATGCAATGTGGCTGACTAGCTATGCCTATGCTTAGCTATATAGGAAAAAAAGGAACGTAGAAAACAGGTTTCCTTTCTCTCGATTTTCTCAATTCAATACTTTTGGTTGGGCAAAGGTTGGGAGAAAGAAAGACAAACACATTACAACACATTACACTTCATTCCCACAGCCGAGCTGAGCCAGGGCAAGGGAATGGGATGTATTGTTCAGACCCAAAACCATCAGTTTTGTCTTGGCTGGGTACTTGGAGTAAAGGACTTGACTGACTTTCTCTGTGATGGGAGAAAGGAAAAGAGTAATAGAGGTTCAGCCCTGAACCTTGTCTTGTCCAGAGTGAAAACTACAAGAATGGTAGTGGTGGGAATGGAGTGGCTAGTTGAGCCAAGAGTTACAATGGAAAGTGTTGGGAATATATTGCTCTCACACGTACGTCTCTCATTGGCCTTCAGTAAATCAGCAAATATATGTATAAGGCAGCCAGGCTAGTCTAACCATTTTAAGAAAAGACGAAGAAATGGAACTAACGAAATGCCAAATGCATAGTGTATCCATTCTGGCCTGGGCTAGGCTTAAGCGTTTTTCCTTTCCCTCAAGGAAAATCCAGCATTGCAGTTTTGAGTCATTCTATTTCGAGCGCCGGGTCGACTGATCTTCATCCAACGAAAGGAATGAAATGGTGTGAACACATTACATTGTGATTGGGCCGAGCAGGACCGTACTGTACACTACATTGTAAAATATTTCTCGGTGTCTTCTCCTTGTCTTGTCTTGGGTTTTTCTTATTATCTCCTCCATCGTCTGGTCTGACTCACTTTCCCTGAAGCTACCTTCAGTTCAAAATATGACAGTGGCAGTAGCTCCTTATGCATGCGACCACCACTGCCTGCCATAAGGTATACTTTTACGACTTTCAAGTTTTCGCATCGTAAAATACGACAATCGTCAACCGAATCCACCACGCTTCCTTAATCACGTAGATAAAGGCCGGGACCAACCTAGCCTAGCCGTATCTCGGTGTCTGTCTCCCCCACCTTGTATGAGGAAATGGAATTGATCTCTCCAGTGCAGTCCCGTGAGCTTGAGCCAAGCCAACACGTTTTCTTGAAGAAAAAGGGGAAAGAAAGCTAAGTCTGCTCTGCTGTCTGCTGTGCTCAACCCTACTACTTGGGTTTTTTCCCCATCTTTCAACCACACTAAATATTTCAATTAACGTTACGTTGCGGTAGAATCACTCATGCATACAAACTCCGATGCGCTGTCAAGGGGAAAGAGGAAGTAGAAAATAACTATGCGTAAAGGGATTTTTCCGTGAAGGAAGTTGTTGGCAAGTTTTCTTTCTTTGCATCTCTATCATCACTACTTCACTTCACTTGAATCTACTCTGCATCCTAGCATAGCAGAGCTAACTAATCAAACTAATGACGAATCCTCGTCATGCATGCATCTGTAGTAACAACTCCTTTTCCAACTAACCAACTCAATGCATAGCTACTATCACTCAAGCGAAAAGGACTTGAAGTGTTTGTTTTGCATCCTTGATGCTGCTGCTGCCTGCAGTTTCAGAATGCCTTTGGGGATACAGGGAAAGCAAAGGAAATTCCAACTACTGATATACCTAACGTAAACTTTGTTACACGGCAGCAGCAGCGGCAGCACATCTCTGCTAGGGAATTCAACATTAGTACACATATGTAAGCCTCGAGTATGAATATGAGTGTGGAGAGAACATGTATGTATTGTTTCATTTTAAATAAAGATGGGCCATTACATTACATAACATAACCAGGTAGGCTTGATGCTTTTACTCGGAGAAAGTACTTTGTGTTCATATCATCCTAGTAAGTGGAACCACTACTGGTATCAGTGAAAATGAGAGAAACTCTGGAGGTAGGAGCACAGCACAGTGGTTTGAGAAAAACTAATTTTCTTGAAGCTAAATTCACTTTCAAGGACAAGGGAAGCTTCGCAGCTGCTGCAGCAGGGGTCAAGAGTGACTACTGTCACTGGCATTGTTCATTAAGTTATAGTTTAGCTGAAATGTCAGAAATTTTATCTAAAATAATTTTATAATTTATAAGTTAAAGTCAAAAAGCATTTTAACAATCATATCCTTGAGGAAAATGTATTTTACATATGATAAAACTGAAGGGAAGGATTTTATGAGTGGAGTGCAGACCTTAACATAAGGCCCAACTTTATTTATGACCTACCTGAGTAGGAACATGGAAGTTTTTAGGTTCGTGGAGCCTGGAGTTGGATAACTCTTAAAATGGAAACACTCAAGTGTTTTTCTTCTAACCTATTTATCTTCATAATCAGTCTCCTTGAATGTTTCATGAGTTGAACTTCTGCCTTCTCATTGAAGAAAGTTGGAAAGGAACCACAGGAGAATAATATCCAAGAGGTAGACTGGCTGGTCTTTGTACGAGGATAACATGAGGTAGAAAGAAAACGTCAGTGCTGCAATGCAGCATGCAGCAAACCCAGGTAGCAAGCAGAAGCAATAGCAGCGGGTGCTCCTTCTTGGCGAAATTAGAGAGAAATGTTGAGGAGGAGGATATTTATTGCGAATTAATGGGCATGTTGATGTCAGCCGGTTGCAAATTCATTATACTTGAATGAAAATTCGGAAACAATAAAACGTCAGATTCTACATAGCCAAGGAAATCCAATGTGATGGGAATGAAAGCAAAGGCCTACATAGCGTGGCGTGCTTACCTGAAACCATGTCAAAGCCTCCCCTTTAGAAATTCTATTCTACGTCCACCTTTGCTTTGCATAGGACAAAGGGCTAAGGATACTGTGGCGTGGCGTGGCTAAAGTTCGCATTGTTTGCCCTCGCCAATTTCTACTGGGCGGGCGGTCATTAAATATTAAAGATCGCTGCCATTGCGAAACGGCCAGGCGCCGACATTCTTTTTGCAAATTGGAATTTGGAAGATGATGGTTGGCTGCATGAGCGAGTAGTTGGTTTCAGTTATATGAAATTGCAAGCGGAAAATTCCAGATGTAACAAAATCTGAATCAGCCTACATGAAATTCTTGGATTTGTGATTGATCCTCATGGAAAATTACTGGTTAGGTTTGAGTTAATATCTAATTACTACTTTCAGAGAATCAACACTTGTACTTCCTGGTATTTTTGTTGAGTAAAAGCAAATTAACTGCAAAACATGAGAACAGATTTCACTAGAATTTTAATAAATCTCAATCTAAATAATCTAATTGGCAATTAATTTACAAATCACTGGAATTCTATTAGATTTAGCCTGCTGACTACAAAAATAAATCTAAAATTACCTAATTATTTTTTGCAGATCTTCCACAAGCCGTTGAGAATTGCAGTATTACAAATCGAACATCGACTTCAGTGGAGATCAACTGTGAAGCAGGGTTCGACGGAGGTCTTCCACAATTGTTCCTACTCGAGGCATTCCAATCAGCCCCTGCAACTCGTCGAGGTCTTCAATTTAACATTTCATCCCCTTCCCCTACCTTTTCACTGACTGGATTAGATGCGGATGGGACATTTCATTTCAAAATCTACGCCATGAACCGGAAAGGGAGAAGTAGTCCTTCCATAATGGACGGAATTGCTCTTCACTACCCGGCTATGCAATCTGGTAAGTGGACATGAATGACTTTTTAGCTTTAGCTTTAGTACGAGGGTCAAGACTCAGGTTTCTAAAAATGAAAACAAATGGTGACAAAACCCATTGACCATGTCCACTTGCTTTCTTCGCCCTTCCTCCTCACTTTGTCTTTGGAGGAGAAACAGTACCTTTCTTCCTAAGGGACTGAATCTACCTTCTGTGTCCATCTTGCTCTCTTGCCTTTAGCTTGTTGGTTTAAGTTCATTGCCCAATGGCAAATTTCAAAAACCCATTATTTTTATGTACTTTATGTATGTAGGAGGAAAAGCACATCATGGCCGTAGAACACTACGATTAATTTTCAAGCAGTCTTCCTACTTTCTCTCGAGATGTGATTTTTTCCCTCGTAGTCGTAGACCTTGTTGTTTATTAATGACAGTACATGTAATTTAAAAACTTGACTGCACTGCACTGCCCATGGTTAGAAGGAAAACGCAACGTAATGTCATATAATGTAATGACATGGAGGCGAGGGTCAGGGTCAACAATCTTTTTGAAGAAAGGAAAGGCAGGTTAGTGCAGCGCAATGCAGTGCAGCAAAGTCCTTGGGGAAATACGTTTGTGTTCTCACAAGTTGCATTACATTGCAATATTATTAGACTTTTCTTTCTTCCTGCTCTGTGAAGTGCAATCGCAAGGCTAGGTTAACCTCACAGTGGGGGAAAAAAACAGAAATACATTAGCTTTGGCTATGGATCGAAACTATTTCAGTAATGCACAAGTTTTTCTTTCCCTGTCTATAGCATGGCTGCATGGCATGGTTGGCCGGAGCCGGACATTGAATATTGCTTTTGTTGCTTAGGAAGAAGAAAAGCGGTGAAAGGAGGCAGAGTCTAGAGTCACGTCGTGTTACTCGAGTTGTTACTCACCATTCCTCCACTCCCAAAAGAATCCATGCACATTTCAATCGCTAAATTCACATTTTGCACGCTCATCTGTCTAGGGTCATTCAAAACTATAGGAACTTACCAATATAAAAAAATTCTACATTTTTCAATGCTCAACATTGCGTAAACTTTAAATTTTACAGAAATTTGACGTGAAAATAGCTTGGTTCATTAATTTCTGAAAATAATTGAACATGTTTTACTAGATTTTGATAAATTGCTTGCATTATACAGAATTAATCGAAAGTTTTCAGAATTTTCGCTGGTATTTTATCTTTTAGGAATTAGGAGCACCTTATCTGTATACACCTTGCTTGAGCCTGCTTTTTATTTTGAAAACCGGAACACCTTTACCTGTGAAAGTACATGACGGAATCATGTAGCATAGTGTGGGCACTCTTTCAATCACGGAAGTAGGATTGTGTGCTCAACACGCATTCATTCATTTTGTGTAGCCCTTTAGTTCCAAATCCATCCATACACATTACATTACACAACTTATTGCACGCTCGCTCGTTCAGAACATGCCATGCCATGGCTAGAAATAAGCCCACTTCTCCGCCTAATACATAACGAACATAGCATTAGGTTGCTCCCCTCAAATCACCTTACATTCCATTTCATTTTGATGCAATTAACTTTATTTATATTGACTTCAACTCGAATTACTGACATTAGCTCAGAGCACGAAAGAAGAATTTTTTTATTTTGCTGAAAAAAGAAGCGAGCAGTGGGATATTAAGTTGAGTACTTTGGCCGGTCGTAATATTTTTAGAATGGGATGGGCAGCCAGTAGCTACAACTTAAATAAATTCAAATTGCATTTAGAAAAACAGCAAGATATGGAATAAACTAAATTCTGGATCCGTCCGATGGAAGGTTTCAAACTTTTTCACTATTTTGATCTGACGCGGCAATGGGTGCGGCACTCGTACTTATTGGCATTCGTGGTTTAGGTTTGTTTACAGTCGATTAGGAAATTGAAGCAATCGAATCGAATAAAGTTGGCTAGACTCTAAATTCTCTAGAGTGAAAGAATGACCAAGTTTTGAAGTAGTGCTGTAGATGTTACTAGTGTGGGCAATTACAAATGAAAAGCTTACAAAGTAAAAGCATAGCATAGCATAAAGGGCCAGACTATGTATGGAATGGGATGTAATTGCAAGTAAAGAGAATAATGCAATTGCACCACCACGAGTCGAACTGCTATGGGAGAAAGTAAACTAAATGTATTTACGAGGACGGCTATTGCTATTGTAGTTGTTGTTCGAGTGCTAGTGCTTCAAAATTGAATTGATTCAATTCCTTTGAAGAAGATGCTACGCTACGACTATGAGCAAGCAAAGCCAAACTAAAGTAATTGAAGAGAAATAGCATTGCAGGTATGTGAAGCGGCGAAGCCACCCATGAAAGACATTCCAAAACACTAAATCCAATTATGGAATAATGAAAGTAATAACCACAAAAGGTACTCGTGTATAAGTAAGCAGGATGAATGTATTTGTACGAGGGACTTCCCAGTGAAGCAGACAGTGTGATGAACTAGGAAGGAATCTGGGTTGGCTGTATTCTTGTAATCTGGTTGCACATTGTGGTAGTGTCACTTTGTATATACATGGAAAACTACATCGAATTTTAGGAAAAAATGTAAAAAATTATCATTGTTAGGTCCGAAATTTGTATTTAATTAGCTCTTTGTGTTCACTGGTTTTCTTATCGGCTTTCTTCTATGTAGAAATCGTATTTGTTCCTCTCGTTGACGTTTCTTCGGTCAATTTCTCCCACGTATTTCAGACTGTCTGTAATTTAACGGAACTGAACTGCAATGAATTTACAAAGTTTTCACACAAATTGTCACCTTGCCCTTGCTCCGTAATTATCCAATTGGACACTTTTTCAGACCCTCCCTTTGAGCTTAATAGAAAGGTGGATTTTAGCATTGTATTTGAAAATTTGGTTCAAAAACTCAGTTTCTTACATGGAAAATAGTATATATGACTGATTTTTTAAGTTGAAGGTTTTTAGATTAAAACGCCATTGTACTATAAGCGATTTTAACAAAATAGTCCTGATTTTCTTGTCTGTTTCTTCAGTTTGTAGTTTAGAATGTAGATTGTCGTAACCAAAATATCAATATTGATTTTTTATGTTTATGTTCTTACAGCCAAAGTACGAGACTTGGAGAGAACAACGATCGCCATCATCATTGGTTCTGGATCTGCCTGTGCTGTGGCTGTCGTTTCACTAATTGCGTTCATCATCTACAGAAAGATGCATCCACTCGTGACGGTTGAGATGGACAAATCATTTAGCCGAGAATTCCGTGCTTCCCGTCGTTCCTCCACTCATGATGAGTTGTATCACAACCACTCCAAGAAACCAGGAGACTCCTCAATGGAAATCCCATTTACCCCAACCACAAACTATGAGGAGGATGGTGATCCGGATTTAATCCCCTCCAAAAACGGTATGAGCACTTTCCTTTGCTTTCTCCACACTTTCTTCTAATCCCCTCTTCCAACTCACCACCAAATTGCCTCCTATTGATTAAACGAATGGACCAATGCATCTTTCCTCACTGCCTGCTAGTTCTTAGTTCAAGAGACTACGGAGGTTCTTTAGAATTTATTACAGCCAACCAGCAGTCTAGGATCTCAGGGATTCTTAATGAACATTTCTTTAAATTTTTAGTTGCTTTTTAGCCAAACTTGTGCGTAAGGTGTTGAATTTAAGGTAGAATTACCCAAGCCACAATCTCGGCTAAACCACAAGATATGATTTGAGTTTTACCACATTCCCCGCATTCTTAATTAATGTTTAAGAGGGCGAAATAAAAGCATCCGGGTGAATTGAGCCGAACGAACCCACAGCAAG
>WJEZ01002671.1:0-12803 GCA_009869925.1 Thalassaphorura encarpata | reverse complement strand
TTCTTTCCGTAAATCGAGCCTCTTTCCTTTCTCTTCCTTTATTTCACTACATGCACAATGGTTGGGGGTACTACAAAGTCACCACATAATCCACCCGTGTGGAATAAATGAATGTGAAGTCTCGGGTTAACCGGGCAGGTGATTTAGCAACCAGCCTCTCGGCGTCCTCGATAACATTAGTAGAAGGAAAAGCATAAACAGAAATATAGTTCAACTTATTAGGGTAGTATGCCTCAAACTGAGTAATTTACTTAATTCAAGATGAAATATTTAATCTCATTGTAATTTACTTGTCTATTGATTTTAATTGTTATTGCGTCTCTATTATAGAAAAGCCGAAGGTTGCATCAGACCATTAATTAACAACATACACTTGCCAAAACAGTTTAGAAACAATGGCTGAATCACAAGTGGAATTTCTCTGGATCCGTAGGTAGAAAGAATGTGCACTATTGAGAATTAGAAAGGCTCTACTATTTCTATTCTATTTCCTGTACAATTAGTTAAAGTAGCATTATTTCTAAACATCACCACTCATGTGGAGAGAAGAGAAGAGAATTTCGCATGTAGGCAAACAAGTCTCTTCATTATCAAAGGAATGTTTTCTTTCAACTAGTTTGTAATGCAACTCTAGTCATGAGATCCGGTCTTTGTAAATCCTAAGTGGGTTGAGAATCGAATGCTCTATTGAAAAGTATTCAATTCTAGTGCAAATGTACAAACACGGCAAAAATACGAGCCAACTTGTATGTATGAACAGGTGAGAGTAATTTAGTGAGTAAATCCCAACGGAGCTACATTCGTTAAATAATGCGCCAAGGATAGAAAGAAAAGTAGTCGGGGTAGAAAGCATATGATTTAAAATAATTCATGAACCTGTTCTACTTTCTTCCAACCAAAGCTCATCTCATTAAGTAATGTTTTGGTGGAATAGAGTCATAAAAATGAAAACACTCCCTAGACCAAAACCAGAGGTAGCCCAAGTTCGCAGACAAATTCTTTCGCTTTGGCTGTATTGCATTTTGTGGAGTAAAACTCAGGAATGATTAACTGGAACACGTCCATGGGTTTTATTAATAATTCATAATACGTGTTACATATTCACCCGAGCCTAATAGTCACATATGTGCACCACAAACTATAGTAAAGTGAATCGTCAAAGTGAAATAAACTCACCACGCCCTTTCATGTTTAGGCTACTACTCACTCGGATTCTCAGCATTAGCAAATTTCTCGTAGCTTTGCTTGACAGAAATTTTCCGGAATTTTACGCTCACTTAACTAGAGAGCCCAATTTTATTGCACATGGTGCATCACGGCACAGGCACAGCTTTCACTCAAAACCCAGATAAAGTATTATGAAATGAATAGAGGAGATTCATCAGAAATCTTATAATCCTTGTAAATTGAAATGCCATACTTGAATAATTCGTTCCAACACATAAGTGAAGGTGGGATTCTACACCAACTCCACATTTCCAAATTGCCTGCCATCTCAAACCACATTTTCCATATTTCAATATGACAAAAACTAGTCAACTAGTCATCTGCCCAGCATGATACATATTTTGGGCTAAAGCTAAGCAAGGAGAATTCTTTGAAATGGATTTTGTTCAGTTGGGGAAAGAAGATTACAAAATATTTTCACAAGCCTGGTCGACCAGTGTGAAAAGTGGTAGTCTTATCTCTACGCAAGACATGGAGCAGGTACGTATATAAACTATAATACCAATTTTCAACCTGATTTAATGTAGAATCTGCCTAGTCGGTGGGCCATGGAAAACTGTAAGCATGGAACCAGGAAGCTTGTAGGGCATTGGCTCGACAATAAATCAAAACTCCCTTGTGTAGTGTTTCATCCGAGCCTAGTTTCCGCCTCCTGCCATGTATTAGACAAAATGAAAAATCTCATTCCTCGGCAAAAGAAACGACTTGATTTGGAAATTCTTTTGCACTATCCGTGTGAAATAATAGCATGAGAAGCCTCAGTGTGTTAGATTAATCAGTACTAATATTTATCTTAGAATGAATATGTCTATCTCTCTTTTTGTAATAGTTGCCAATACCTTACACAGTTCCGAATTGAGTTCAAACGAGTTTAACTTTCTATCAAACATTCTAAAACAAAAGTCTGGAGATACGCTAATGCATTCGTACTCAATTCTCTCATCTTGTTTCTTTAGAGGATCGGTTGGCCTAGGAAGTAAAAAATCTCTTTTGGCTTTTTGACTGCAATAAGAGAGCAAGTTCATAAAAGCAGGTTGGTTGGAGTACTTTCACTTTGGCATCAAACAAGGTTTTTCCTTTATGTGAATCCCTAGAGTCCGAATGGTCTATCTAAATTGTTTATTTGCGCTTGGGGATGAAAGTATGGAGTTTTTTTAGAGCGCCACACTTTGATAGAATGGACTCTATACTCCGTTTGTTCCGCTTTCCGCTATCGCTTCTTAACCAATTGCATTGCTTCATAGCAGAGTGTGAAGATATTAAATAAATAAACTGAATATTTCCAAATCAGATTTCGTCGCCTACCTCTTCGGAATAATCGGTTTTTGGACTTTTGGCGACCGAGTAGTGAAAATAGTACTACAAATTCATTTGCCATGGTCTTTTGCCCAAATAATAATACTACTCGCTTTCAAAGACTCGACTACCTTCTTTGTGGTTTTTATTGTCCTTAATGACTCTGGAAACCTTTCTTTGTACTATGAATGGGGCGAATACTTATCCTATGCGCCAGGAATCCCCATTAAGCCATAGTGAATTCATTCCTTAGGAATTTTTATTCGAGGTTTAGTATACAATGGAAGGAAAGGAGCAAACCTGTATTTCCAAATCAGATTTCGCCGCCTACCTCTTCGGAATAATCGGTTTTTGGACTTTTGGCGAGCGAGTAGTGAAAATACAAATTCATTTGCCATGGTCTTCTGCCCAAATAATAATACTACTCGCTTCCAAAGACTCGACTACCTTCTTTGTGGCTTTTATTGTCCTTAATGACTCTGGAAACCTTTCTTTGTAGTATGAATGGGGCGAATACTTATCCTATAGGCCAGGAATCCCCATTAAGCCATAGTGAATTCATTCCTTAGGAATTTTTATTCGAGGTTTAGTATACAATAGAAGGAAAGGAGCAAACCTGGGGCATAATGGGGCCACACATTTCCACGTCTCCCCTCTCATGGACCATCATCAGCCCTCCAAGAACAATTTGACCATCAATTATGAATGGGGCGAATACTTATCCTATGCGCCAGGAATCCCCATTAAGCCATAGTGAATTCATTCCTTAGGAATTTTTATTCGAGGTTTAGTATACAATGGAAGGAAAGGAGCAAACCTGGGGCATAATGGGGCCACACATTTCCACGTCTCCCCTCTCATGGACCATCATCAGCCCTCCAAGAACAATTTGACCATCAATCTCGGCGACTTTCTTCGGTGGTCTTGCAAGTGGATTCACAAGAGACTTTTTTGACTCACTCAATTTAAGATTAGCCATAGACGATCTTCGTCTTCTTGCACTCATTCCACGTAGATTCTCGATCAATTGAGAAATGGTCAAATTTTGTCGACCATAGTATCTCGCCGCTGCTGCTGCCATGGCTTGGGAGGAATAATTCCCACCACGGTGACTCAAAAGTAGTTTATCTAAGAATCTGGAACTATGGCGAATGAGTTGTTTCCCACCTCCGACTTTTTCTTTAGCTTTACCATTTCGAATTCTGACTCTCTCTAGTCTCGGCGTGGATTTGTCTATCATGGCCATTTGAGGGAATATTTTATGGCGGATTGCATTTATATGACCTGCTGCTGCTGCTGCGGCATTCCAGTGTGACATTTCCAGGTCAAAATCATCATCTTCATGCCCATTACTCGCAGAACTTTCATCCATACTGCTACTACTACTACTGCTCTCGTCATCAATGTCGCTATCGCTGCCAAAACCACTGCTATAATGTTGTGTTGCAGTTGCCATTGAATTATCACCCAATCTCCGCCAAGTTTGAAGCAACAAAAGAACGGCAATCAAATCCAGTCCCTTCATCATTTCTTATTCAACCAATGGGATTTTGACTGACCTAAAAGATGGACAAAGTTTACTCAATTTCACAATACACATTTTCTCCTTCCTCTTCTTCTCTATATTCGTCATTACATACAGGGATCCTTTGGTTGAAGTCAGGCACGGGTAAAGCTTTCACTTTCTAGTGAAATGTTAAGGACTCTTGAGTCACTTCGTATCTGTCCCATTCCCACCACCAACGCAAAAGAACTTGGGTTTCCAACAGCGTCAATATTCAGTTAAAAAGCACCATACTATCAACATTAAACCTAGAATATAGTTTTGAGTTCCAAAACTCATCACAACCCGATGAGGAAACACTTATGCTCGTCTTTTCTAGCCAGAAACCTTCAGTTTCCCACAGCAGCAGCGTCTGACACTCAAACTCATGGGGAGCATGAGTTATGTCTGTGTGTTGAAGAGAACTAGGGTTATCTTCTTTGAAACACTCGGCAGCAGTTTCACCGTAAAGGAAAATCCATGGACTCAGGACATGTGGTTTAAAATATTACCACTAGTACTTACACTTTGTGAATGAAGCGGTACTTTCTTTTCCGGGTGTTTGGTTAATGCTAACCAATTTTTTGTTAGTTAATACCACAAACACACAAGGAACGTGTATAGCAGGATGAAAGTAAATTCCAAATAGGAAAATAAACGCAATGTACTTATGGTAAAAACAATGAATTTGAATATTTATTTTTGAATGTTTTTTTCAGTAGTTAAGAAGTTAAAATTGTGAAAAATATTCCAGTCTTTTTAATAACCAGGCAAGAATTAGAAGAAGAACAAAATAGAAATGTGGGACAACTTGTAGGCCGAGGGTATGAATTGATGTGGATGTAAAAGTCAGTTGAGTCTGGAGGAATTCCACTAATTTAATAATCCGCTCTGGTTGGTGTTTGCACTTTGGTTAAATGAGCCGACGGAGTGAGTTGTGAAGAGAAAGGTATCCACCGATTAGATGTTATCCAACCAGGGAACACGACGGAGACGAACTGACTGACTCGACTCTGCTGTGAATGTGAAGCATGCTGGATTTCTCCAGTTGCTCCAACCTAAATCCTGAATGGAATGAGTAGTACTTTCTCACCGGTGCACCCGTGTCGTCGTGCCATGCCGTGTGAACCTTACGTTGCGGGTGGCTGGCTGACTTGACTAGGCAAGACTACCCTGCTTGCCTTGGTGGGACTGCGCAAGCTGGGAAAAACTAACCTTAGCAAAAATTGAAGTTTCCACTACCCTGCATCACGTTTCCGTAAAATTCCATCCAAGGTTCTGGACTGGAATGAGAGAACTTTCCAACTTTCCAAGTGATCCCTTCTCGTTATGGAACATTACAAAGTGGGTTTCTTCCTTCTAATGCAAAAGCAACAGAGAACATACGGGTACTTGGCTCCCACTGCTACGATTGCTTAATTTTGTCATTTTGTTCATGAATGTGAATACAAACTATGGTAGGTGGATGTGACCCTTTAAAACCAACGAAGACCAGCCAACCCAGTGAGATGTTTAGAGAAAAAAGATTGTCTCTTTATGGAAAGAAGGTTTCAATTCCAAGTTCATCCTAGTTTCATTTCCTGTATAATAAACTACTCTCACTTGCCCTTATCTTTCTTCCTGTTGGTTTGACGCACTGCACTGAGAGAGATGAACTAGTGAACTCGTGCATTTTTTAACTAGGGTGAATGGTTCGACTACATGCCATGCTTTTAGCAAGGAAAGGAAAAAAAGTTTTGTTGTTTAGTTGGATAGGAAGCACTTATCAGGCGTGAGTAATTATTAATACCCCTTGCTTTCTTCGTTAAGTTAGCCTTCTAGTAATCTGATAAGGAATTCCGGTAGGAAAAGAATACTCCCTGGCGTGCGTACGTTATGCAGGTCGAGGTAACTTAGGCTTATCAGATAAGCGCAATATGTTTTCCTTAAGCCCAATTATTTCTATTAAAAAGTCATGCTGTGCATTCCATTTTGTAATGAACTAGTTTTTGACTAAATGAGCTAAAATTAATTCATGGGAATTCTTAATGACAGGAGTTCAATGAGATTCGCTTAGATAGGAAGAGGTATAGCTTTACTAATGGACAATTTTATCAAGGCTTTCCTAAGCCAAACCTTGTCCCAATTCCAACACCTTTAAGGATTGAGAAATATTTGCTAGAACTTCTGAAATTGGATGTCAATCACTCATACACCAATTCTACGCGAGGAAAGTGAAAGTAAATTTACTTTCCCATACTACTACGTCTTGCTTTAATGGGAGTTTCATTTACACAGCTTTCAACTTGTGTTGGACAGTCATTCGCATTCGCAATGCCAACTGCTATTCCTATTCATCATAATAAGCGTATGTTCGTTTAACAGAAAAGTTTGTTCCTTGGTCGTCCGGGCTTGAGGATGGGTTACTGTATTTTCATTACTAGGGAGGAATCTTGTTTTGAAAGTTCACAAAGTCGTGCTGCAACAAATTTTTATTAATGAGATCATTGATTTCAAATAAAGCAAACCACATATAAAATTAATCAAGACATCATTATTTAAAAGAGTCGTGACTGGTTCGTTACACTGACAAATGCAATAATTGATTTGAATCAGAAAACGCATGTACTGCGTGCTCGCATTTACTTTGCACAAGGTGTTTGGTTTAGACTAACCTTACGTTGTATATTTTCCTAATACCAAATGATTGCATTACTTCTTAGTTTATCGGATTCAAAATCCAATTTTGCGCAGGTAATCTATAGTAGAACTTACATAACATGCAATGAACAATAGAATTTAGGCCGGATGCTCCTACAAAATGGTTCATGCAAAAGTGCTACGAATCTACCCTCCTCAACATCAATCCTTCGACTTGTCCTGACCTAAGGAATATTCATCTTGTCGAATTGTCTTTATCTCAACTGGAGTGTGAAGGCAGGCGCCCATTCCTCTCCTCTCAGGCTCTACACATTTTAAGTGGAAAATTATCACAGTCTCTTCCCACTTCCAGGTATAGGGCGCACAGAACAGAAGATACAACGTTAAGTAGTGCATGTGAAGTAGTACAGAGCAGAAAACTTTTTAATTAGAATCATGAAAAGTACTTGGAAGTCCTTTAAACAATTCTCAAATTCAACATTCCCTTGTTATCCATCCGAGAATGCACTTCGCGTATGCATGTACATACGTGCAAAAGGCTAGAACGAACTTTTCAGCACAAATTATTTGAAATTTTAAAATGTTCTCTCAGATTTAGTTTCTGTTTGTAATTTAGAGTTCGCGAAATTTACGTATTTAGTGTTTAGCAAGTAAAGATTTAGTAAATTCTCTGGACAAGATATTTCTGGATTATCGATCAGTCAGATATACGACTAATAAATTACTCCCAAAGCTATAATTCTATCCAGTTCCTTTACGATCGATACATGTCCGAGATAAAATTAGCTGATTCGAAACTTGAACTCTTGATATTGTACGAGTCACAAAATTAGAACTTATAAAATAATTTCCACAAAATCTCAGTACAGGCAGTAGCAGGATCAATAGTTGAAAAACCGGGGAATCATTTGAAGTCTCTTGATTTTGAACGCTTCATCTTTGTCCTGTCAGCTTAGCGAAACCTTTGACAACTTTCTCAAAATGAGCGACACATGATTCGATGAAAAAAGTCTAAGCTACATTCAATCCTTGATATGTAAATTCTTATGAATAGAGCGAGGAATAGAAAATGACAAGGTCTCTCATTTCAGTTCAAGGAAAAATGTTGGAGCGGAGAATGAGGAATGAAATGTGATGATTAGGGTCTTGCTTGAGAAGAAATCGGAAACTTTCCAGTTTAAATTTGACATTGAACGATTGCATTACATTTCAAGCTCGAGGATTTCGGAAGGGGTATTTCATTTCGGGTCGATCCTTTCATGCATTTCGCTATTCAAATGGAATTTTAATGTTACGACTGACATGACAGGGAAACCTGACCTAAGAAGGTGACACTGTCGCCTTATTGACATCAAAGTTAAAAGTAGAGAGTGTTTTGATCTCATTTCACTCAAATCACTTTATCATCTTTGATTCTTCTGATTGACTTGTAAAATTTAATTTTGGATATTACCATTTTTATCTAATTACATTGCCCTACATTCTATTGTTATTTAACACGTACATGCTATACAGTTTAAATGGTTCAAAATTTAATTGCTTGAATGATTGAGATTTTATATCTAGCACGGGAAACATGATCTATATAGGCCTCACAATTTTCTAAAACTCTGGTCCAATGCATGTCATTTGCCTTTATGCTTGCCTCTGATTTGAGTTCAGGATTCCTAGTATAGAGTGTTTTGATCTCATTTCACTCAAATCACTTTATCATCTTTGATTCTTCTGATTGACTTGTAAAATTTAATTTTGGATATTACCATTTTTATCTAGTTACATTGCCCTACATATTATATTGTTATTTAACACGAACATGCTATACAGTTTAAATGGTTCAAAATTTAATTGCTTGAATGATTGAGATCTTATATCTAACACGGGAAACATGATCTATATAGGCCTCACAATTTTCTAAAACTCTGGTCCAATGCATGTCATTTGCCTTTATGCTTGCCTCTGATTTGAGTTCAGGATTCCGAACCAGCTTTGAAATGAAATTGTAACAGCACAACGAGATATGTGGTAACGGTTCCAATAACCTGTCAAAAACAGCTTGTATAAAATAAGTGTCAATGTGCCTTTATGCTTGCCTCTGATTTGAGTTCAGGAATCCGAACCAGCTTTGAAATGAAATTGTAACAGCACAACGAGATATGTGGTAACGGTTCCAATAACCTGTCGAAAACAGCTTGTATAAAATAAGTGTCAATGTAGGAAAATTAACTTTAATTATATCAAAACTCACTTTCGTCATTAGTTGTCTATTAATTGAAAAATAATTGCACGCGCTAATGTATGGTGGATCTTCCCCAAGTCTTGTAGCAATGAGCCTTGCCTGAAACATAAAATGTCGACATTTAGGTCACAAAATTGCGGTAAAACTGAAAAACACGTTTGGCTAAAACATCTGACTCAACTTACAGAAGTTTGACTAAGGAGAGCAGCACTCTTGAGAGACTTCTGACATTGTAATGCCTAATTACAAAATTTAATTATAAAACTAGATTTTCAATCAAGCATACACAATTGCGTATATAGATAAAATCAGTCATTTTCAAGAGGGCACTCACGGATTGTCTTTGGTGTTCTCCTACGTCGCAAACCATGAATAACCATAAAAGACATATGGCGACAGAGCTAAAGGTCGTGGGGCTGAGGCGAATTGCCGAGAAGATGAAGTAGCTATTTGTAAGGATGGAAGTCAGCATTGTCAGGATTTCAATGATGAGATATACCCCGTACGTTCCGCCCAGGAAATAAACGAGAGAATTCAAATCTTGATAAATGTCAATCAATTTCTCCAATCTCCCTCCTTTCCCTTCCGTTCCGTTAAATTCGGCCAATTTCCCTAGGGCTTTGTAACTCTGAGAGATAACGATGGCAAATATCATAAATCCCATGGAATGCAAATTATGCACTGCAATCAAAGTAGTAAACATTGTTTGGCCCAGAATACTCATGACATAAAATGTTGTGTCACTCTCTCCAAAATAATGCTTCAGGTGTTTATCAAAATACCACCAGTTCAGTCCACATGGCTTTGTAACTCTGAGAGATAACGCTGGAAAATATCATAAATCCCATGGAATGCAAATTATGAACTGCAATCAAAGTAGTAAACATTGTTTGGCCCAGAATACTCATGACATAAAATGTTGTGTCACTCTCTCCAAAATAATGCTTCAGGTGTTTATCAAAATACCACCAGTTCAGTCCACAGTACACGAGGGAGTACAAAGTCCAAAGTGCTACATAGCAGCGAGCGAAAGTACGGACAACTCGAAATTTATATGTCATACCATTTTCTGCAAGAAATTTTATAATTTTGTTGAGACGGTTCCAAAATATTGACAGTCTTGGACCCATGTATGGCAAAAGAAAGATCAAACTTAAGGCAGCCAAGTAATTTCCGGCTGAAAATGCAAATTCTGCTGCGTACTCCATAAAACTTCTATGAGAGGCACCCATGACACGAAAAACAAACGGAAGGAAAATGTAGGAATCGACAATAAATAAAATAGCACTGAATAAAGCGCCTAGCAGAGTTGGACTACACCATTTAAACCTAGTCGAACCATCCTTCTCGATCCGTATTGGAAATAAACCGGATAATTTTAAAGGATAATAAAGTGGTCTAAAGCAAAGGTTAAGAATTTGGCTTTTATCCGCAACTCCAAGAAAAGATAAGTTGGATTTGGATTTTTGGAAAACCTTTGATTCCATTTTCTGAAATTACTGTATTCTTGAATCTGTCAGTTTGGAGGCGAAAGTCCGAATGAAAGTTCATCGAGTAAGTAAAGAAAAGTACAAGGTCCTTCCTATACCATGGATATTTCGTAATTCCTAAAAGTCTTTTGTTGTAAAATATGCCAAAAACAAATACTCATTAGCAAATACTTTTTTAATCTATTGCTTTTATTATGCTCTGGGAACAGATGTTCGAGTTGTCAAGATGAGCTGACTTTTTGCTAATAATAGGATTCACACACACTACGTCGTAATTTCTGCTAAGCCCAGCTGAGCACGTATCCCTCATCAAAGCTGTTATCAATTAATCTCGTTTATCTCTGCAATGGTTTTAGCTTTGCATGAAATTTGATCGAATCAAGTGGACGTGGATTTGGAAAACACTTGTCATGGGCATGGAAAATACTCCCGACTCAAGAGTTGGGTATAATTCCACTGAAATTCTTTAAAAACTCCATTCTCACAAACGAAACTCTTCTGGAAACAACTAACAAATTGCTCTTCACTCAACTCTCAGAAAAATAAAATAAAAATTTCTCCTCAGCAAAATAATGGAACTCTGGAAACAAGTTTTAATTCTTGCAGCGATCGCATTTTTTGTTGTTTTAACCCTATGGCTTGTAAGGCGCTATACTGAATTTATATTAAAAACCTGCAATGCTACTGCAGTACATCTTAAAACTCAAAATTTAATGATGAAAAGCAAAATAAATTAATGAAATATGTATGATCTCCAGCTCAAGGAATGGAAGCGTCAATTATTTTTCGGCGGATTTTCCAAACAAAATTCCAAGTTATTGAGAGCGGCTGCTGCAAGGCAAGCATCCAGGACTTCGCGAAATGGTAAAATCAACCTCTTCCACCGATATCCTCCAAATATTTTGAAATTGGTCAAATAACTCTTTTTATTTTTTGATTTCAGGAGCCGAACCAGGGTCAGCAGTCCGTAATTCACAAGCACCAGCTCCACATATAATTGTTTTGCCACCTCCAAATTTTGAAGAAGCCTTAGAGTACCCACAACCTATCTATGTTATAAACTTCGACGAACCTCCACCTAACTATTCAGCAGCATTAAATTTAGCTAGTTCAAACTCTCACACGACCCTTGATATAGCTGGGACTAAATATTAGAATTCGCTAGATTTTACTTACAGGCTTTGGCTTGAACAAATGCTTGAAGGGGTCTTTCTCATTGTTATAACTTTCACTTAACAATATTCTGGGTCTCAACACTCAGAGGGGCGAACCAAGAGTATTATTAAGGTAGGCTTGTTGTCACAAAAATAAACTCAAGATCATGATAGGCTTTAGATAGATGTTAAGCATTAGATTTAGATTTACCGTCATTCCATTAGTTAGGAATTTTAGATATAGTACATGGATTCTATATAAGTTTTGTACAACGTTAGAACATAGTATTAGGATTTTAAACTATCAGGTAGTTACACTGACGTGCTTATGTATAATAAGGATTAACCAATGATGGATTAGCCTCTCAAATCACGAGATTATGTTGTGGACTGAGAAAAATGGTACAAATGACAACTTGTTTATTTAAGCACTTTTAACTTAAGAGCGCATAGATTAACTAGAAATAGTTTTCGGTACTTAACGCGTTCAGAATCTTTACACTTTATTTAAAACTCATGTCGCAAACTCATGGTACGAGAAATACGTCATTTTGCACGTGGATTATTATATTCAGACATCTCATTGGTAGGAGGAAATAACACTACAGGGTTGGTGTATTAAAATAGAACTATTGTATTTACCTACTAGTTATATCGTATTGAAGACATTTGTACTGTAATTGGTTATTATAGTTGAATTACTGAATAAACCTCTAAACAGAATTTTGGACACTGGTTTTTTTATTCTTCTCAATAGTTTCACACTATTCGCGTTCTGATTCACTCAGTCACCTTGTCCCAAAATCTGATGAATCTGCCCATAAATACTTGATACTAGAGTTTAATCAGAATATCAGAATTCTTGCAGCGCCCATTGATGCTAACACCTCGGGATGAGTTAATTGACCTATAGTACGTTTGTATTCAGATTTGTATTATTGTTCAATCCATCATTCAATGACGTCAGAGAGTTTGTTTGATTTCCCCCCGAGACTTTATCAAGGGGATTTAGATTATTATTGTAATTCTAGCGAAATCGTTCATGAGGAAGTTCTTGCAAAGCGAAACAACAAGGAAGTTGTGTTGTGACGGCAGGCTATTTGCGATGCAATTTAGGAAACACGGGTAATACGAGATAATCAAAACCTTGTTATGATTATTGAACTGTTCCCCTTATCAGTACTTCAACTGTAGAAGTAAAAGTATCAGTACATTTT
>WJEZ01002670.1:0-12808 GCA_009869925.1 Thalassaphorura encarpata | reverse complement strand
TACATATACATAGGCTTTAACTAATGCTCTTATGCCACTACTACTATGGATAAATTTAAACCATATCGAATTTGCATTAGTTCAAAGCGTCAGGGATGAGATGTGGACCATGGCCGTATTATTTTTGTTTATCCAGAGTACACAGTACTTAGCTTCATTCCATGTGCCCATGCAAATTAGATACTAGGATTATTCTATTCTTGCTTTAATTTCGTAAAATTCCTGTTGTTTACAAAACTTCCAAAATTATGACGAATTAAATTTTTAGAGTGTTTCATTGGCCAAGACCTGTAGGAATAGGCAGAGTTTTTGTAATAATAAATTAATGTGCAGCAGTAGGAAGTTAAAACTAGTAAAACTAGGTAGTAATAATTTGAATTAAATGATAAAATATATTTATGCTGTCGGCCAGGGTAAAGACTTGAAATTTTTTATTGCCTTTTGATTTGAAGTTCTACATAAAACTACAAATATTTGCCAATGGTAAATTCGC
Organism: Thalassaphorura encarpata; assembly: GCA_009869925.1. NCBI lineage: Eukaryota > Metazoa > Arthropoda > Collembola > Poduromorpha > Onychiuridae > Thalassaphorura > Thalassaphorura encarpata. The sequence goes on along the minus strand of WJEZ01002670.1, from coordinate 12,315 downwards.
TTGGCACTTTACGAACTGCCAAAAGTAGTATTATAAAACAAATAGCAAATCAATCATATAACATTAACCTTTGGTTTTTGGATGGAGCACGCAAAACTAATCCTGCTTTTAGCTTAAGTGAATAAGATTTAGATAAGAGTACGTGCAAATATTCATACAATGAATTCAAGTCTTCAAGTGGTGTTACATAAAACCCACACGACAGACAAGGAGGAGACCAAATCACATGCTATGTACGTGTGCTATTGCCGAAACCGAATTCGAGAGTAGAAAAATTCAAATATAAGTGTAAGGCTACACTTTAATTTAACGACTTGGCGAATCAATTGCAGTTAAAATGGCACAGCCAAAATACAAGTTGACTTATTTCAATGCAAGATACTTGGGTGATCCACTTCGTTGGATTTTTCTTGTTGCCGGAGTTCCATTTGAAGATTGTAAATTCGAGGAGCCCGAGTGGCCGAATATTAAACCAAGTAAGTTGGTGCAATGTGGAAAAACAGAAATTTCAAACTAATCTCATGCTCATTGTAATTTAATCTGATACTTTCACTTTAGCCGTTGGCGTTGGACAAGTACCCGTAGTTGAAGAAAATGGAAAAGAAATGACTCAGTCTGCTTCCATTGCCCGATACTTGGCTAAAAAATTTAAATTGACCAAATCTGGGACAAACGAGTGGCAAGAGTTTATTTGCGATGAATGTGTGGATCTTATCACGGATTTAAGAGTTTGTAAGTCTAAAATGAACTAACAACATTTTATTTCACAATACTAATTTTTGTGTGTGCTTACTTTCAGATTTCCGACCACTTTATCGTGAAACTGACGAAAACAAAAGGATTGAACTTCGTAAAGAACTTCTGAAAGAAGTTTTTCCAAAATTCTTGGGCAAATTTAATTACAGAATAGAGGAAAATGGTGGACCTTTTCTAATTGGTGCGGATTACACGTGGGCAGATTTTTTCTTGGCCAATTTCCTTGATTTATTTGAAGATCATTTTGCAGACACAAATTTACTAAATTCATATCCAGCATTAAAAAAGCTTAAAGCAGCTGTGTTTGAAATTCCACAAATTAAGGAAAATGTTGCAAAACGTCCAAATAATTACCCGTAAATTAGAATCTCTCATGTAAATTTTGAACGAGATATTTTATTTTTTTGTCGGTGAAATTGAAAAAATAAACGAATAAATTAAAATTACGGCAAATATTTTATTGATGAAATTCATGCATCTCTGCCTGCCACTTGGAAATCGACTCAAATGGGTAAATTAATTTGAATCACATTGAGTACCAAATTATCTCGAATTTCAGCCCCAACAATCAATTCTTCAGCAATAGCCAGACTCACGACAGTCGATAGCGGCAGAATATGTGCCATCCAGAATCCAGCGATCATTGCAACAGTATCGGTCACTGAATTTACGATACTATCTCCACTGTACCCTTGAGCCAAGGTTGTGTGGCGATAGCGATCAATGATGATCGGAGAATTCTCAATAATTTCCCAACTTGCCTCTACTGCGACGGAAGTCAAGAAACGTTGTTGAATTTGAAGCTTTGGAACAGCAAACGCCAAGATTTCATAAAATATGAATCCATGAAGAACGTGGCTTGACGTGTACCAATCTGTCAAATGTTGAGAATTCTGGTCATCCAGAACAGACCCATGCCATAATTTGATGAAGCCACATTTACAAATTAGGGGTTGTCCAAATTCATAGAGTGCAAATGCTTGGATTCCAATTATGGTAGTGGTAATGAGTGCAGTAGTTCCGGTTCCGAAATCGGATTGCGGTTGTAGTACCTCATTTGAGAAAGTATTGGGTTCGCTTGTATTTGTATCCCTATTTAAATACGTAATGAATACTATCAGGGGAACCAACATTTAAAATAAAAAAAAAGAGGTCTAATACTAGAATGATCACTACACTGCTATATTTCAATAGTCAATCCACAAATCAGTCAACTACAGGTAAACAACTGATGTGTCATTTCATTCATGTTAGTACTTCAGTGTACACACGCATTCTTATCTTTTATGAGTTTAACAATAATACTCTCATTTACTTTCATCATCTACTATCTCCGAAGAATAGCGTTTATACAGGATCACTAATGAGTATTTAACATGTTGATAATTCCTTGGTACTCGTTCGGTAATATGGTAATTATCGAATTTTGGAAAATCAATTATTCCTCAAACCTATACTAAAACTAAATTTTAAATATGTGAGAATCTTTTGATTTGCATGACTCTCAACCAAGAACCAGGTTTTAATTTTTAGCCTAGACACACGCATAGGCCTGATGCGTTAGTTCATTTTTTCATATGGGAAAATCCCTGAGTGATCTTTCATTTCCAGCCCATCATTTACAAATCCTAATCCTCTTTAGTCATTTTTGATTTAACACTGAGGATGATGATGACATTTTCTGTCTTAAGCTTTAACCCCTGCCGTGTTATAAAATGCTTCTGCTTTGCACCATTACACTATAGTTGCTATTATAATCATTCACGATTAAATCCAATGATATGATTGATGATTTAGAATTGCTCTTAATGTTGGATTATGTAATTGAGTGACACTAAAATTGACACACTATTACTTATTCGCATTTTGAAGAGGGGATCTAGTGAGATTTATCACACTCGGAAATACAAGGTTCTATAAATATTATTCACAGTTAAATCAAAATGTCGAGAACATTTGTCCAAAAACTTCGGAAAAATATACTCGCTATAACCACTTTTGCTGGAATTGGACTTGGAACTGTTTTTGGTAGGTTTAATAGGATTAATTTGTCTTTTTTGTTGATTTTTTTAACCTTTTTTGTACTAAATTTATAGGATTGTTGCTGAATTCATGGGGAGCAAGTGCTGATGTTCTTGCTGTGGTTAATTACCCTGGGGAATTATTCATCCGAGCATTTCAAGTTCTTATTCTTCCCTGTATTATTTTTAGCTTAATTTCAGGTAGGTTACTTTTTACTCATTATTGTACAATTTAACAGACATTTTCCCATTTAGGTTGTGCAAGTTTGAATATAAAAGAAAATGGGAAAATTGCAATTCAGACGTTCTCCTACTTTTTCGCCAGTTCCTTGTTCAATGCAATAATGGGCCTAGCACTCGTCCTTTGCATTAGCCCAGGAAGAGGAAATCAGAAAAATCAAATGCAGAATGATCTTATTCATGGAAATGGGACGGAAAAGCCAGTAAATTCTGGTATTACAAGCAAAAATTCCTAGCCCAAGTCTTCTTGACAATCTTCTTGATTTTGGGAGAAATATTGTTCCAGATAATATTATCACGGCTGCATTTCAACAGGTGCTTTGTACTTGCTTACATCATTAACCTAATTTTAATTGTTGTTGTATTGTAATTAATCTCTTCCAGCCCAAAACAATTTACGTAACAAAGGAAAGCACAATCGGTGAGATTGAATATACTAGGCGGCTGGTTACGATGTGAGTGCAAGACATTATCATTATGACCTTTTGACAAAAAATTATACAATTCTCTACAGAGATGGAATTAATTTCCTTGGACTCGTCGCGGCGGCTCTTGTTGTTGGATTCGTTTTGTCCACACTTGGAGAACAAGTCAAAATTTTAGTGGATATGTTCAAAGCAGCAGAACTTGTCGTTCTTAAATGTATGAATATTATGATTTGGTAAGGAAATCACCTTGTAATTTGTAATGGCTCACTATTCAGATATAAATTTAACATTACAGGACAACACCAATTGGATTGTATGAATATTATGATTTGGTAAGGAAATCACCTTGTAATTTGTAATGGCTCACTATTAAGATATAAATTTAACATTACAGGACAACACCAATTGGAGTAGCATCCATAATATGCGGAAAAATTGGAGAAGTTGATGATTTGACTGCAACTCTGAGTATTCTAGGATGGCTCATTCTCACCGTTACTATTGGAGTGCTAATTTATCAATTTATCCTAATTCAGATGATTTACTTTTTATTCCTGAGGAAAAATCCATTCAGGCATTACATGAATATATTTCCGGCAGTTCTCATGGCTTTTATTACAAGATCATCGTAAGAGAAGAAAAATCATCCTTCAATTTTTTTCTTTGGCTCAGTTTGACCTTGACCTGTTTCTTATTCAGGGCTGTGACCATGCCAGTGACATTGCGTTGTATGGATGAAAATGTAAAGGGAGACTCGAGAATCTCACATTTTGTCATATCCCTTGGGGTCACGGTCAACAAGGATGGGACCGCAATGTTTATTTCGATTGCTTCGGTTTATTTGGCTCAATTGACCGGGGTAGAGCTCAGCCTTGCAAATTACATCACAATCATGTAGGACTCAGTATTATTATTACCTATCAAATTTAATTAATTAACCTTTAACCCGTATTGTTCCATTTTAAGTTTTACAGCAACTGCAATGAGTATTGCAGCAGGTGGACCTAGTGGATCACTTTTTGTTCTACAGTCAATTGGAATTCCAGCTCATGACATTGCGCTTTTATTCACGATTGATTGGCTCATGTAAGTTAAAAAAAATGACTTAATTAATAGTTTAGCTAATTAACAGAATCGATATCACAATTGCAGGGACCGACTACGTACAACTAACAATGTTCTCGGGGATTGTTACGCCGCCTCTATCATAGAACATTGGTCCAAAATTAAGGAAGAAAAAGCAATATATGCAAATACAGCACCGGAGAAAGACAAATCTAAAAATGTTTGTGTATAATTTCCGTAAATTAAAATTTAGCAAGTGCAACTTGTGTGCTGTTTTAGTGAAAAATCTAATAGTTAATTTCAATCTGTTCATAAGTAAACTTGGACAGGTCCGATGCTCGATAACAAATTGAGGTGTCAATTACGAGCGCCTAAGCCTTGTGAATGCCACCCATGCCCTCTTTCAAATTTTTAACCCTTTCCTATTCCAAGAATCTCCGCTGGATGTAGATGAGTGGATCTTGTTCAACTAGAGGCTCAGGCCCTAGCAGTAGCAGCAATGACAATGCCAATGTTACGTACGTTACGTGTGTTATTCACGTTACGTTATAAAATAAAGTCAAAGCCAGCCAGCCAACCCTCCCAATGCGTTGCGTTGCATTGCATTGCAGTGCATATATATTTTTCCAATCTCTCGTCTCTCACAGTAGTGTAAAACTAAATTGTGAATCCGACACATTCGGACACAAGGAACGAATAGGAAACTTTAGGCCTGGGCCCAGCAAAGCAAAGCAACCAAAAACTTTTATTGCAGTGCATTTGCATTGTGGTGGTCTTTCTTGCATTGAGTTAAACTAGCCAGTCCCTCATTTACTAGCTAAATTCACTCGCGACAAAAACAATAACAACGAAACAGCAGAATAGAAAATTGACACAAAATTTTGGAGAATTTTTAAGATATGAGTCAGTCAACATTATTGGTTCCGTAGCCTAGGCTGGCTTGAGCCAGGGTTGAGTCGTCGGACAGAAAAAGTGTTGTGCCGTGGCTGTGCGTGCGCGTCTTGTATTTTCTTCCTGTGCCTTCTTTCTGAATCTGATTCTGATTCTTCCGCTCGCTCAGTTCAGTCCTGATCCTGCATTGCATTCTCAAGATAGGAAGGAGAGCGACAACAAGGAGAAAATAAGGCAAAGGCAAAGGATGAAAATATTATTCCTGTAAAAGTGAAATTAATTAATTGAGTGTCTAAATACAAAATGCAAGCAAATCCGCAAAGTGCTGCGGCTTCAACGCCAAGTGCAAGTGTCAGTGTCACCCCACCTCAATTCCAAGTCAGAATTCCAGACAATTCACATGGCCATGACCAAGGCCTAGGCCCAGAGCACATGACCTCGCAATGGTCAGTTCCAGCTCCAGCTTCCGCTGGGTCAGATATGATGACAATGGATGATTGCTACGGAGGAGGATACGGTCACGGCGGCTACGGCTATGGCGGTTTTGAGACCATGGGTATGAGTGGAATGGACATAGACCAAGACAATCCGCCGATTGGAGTTGTTGAAAAAGTCGTGTACACGCAGTCCCCTGCTGCAATCCTTGCGGCTCAACAACAACATGCGAATTTTCAACAATATCGTCCGAGAATTCTTGCACGTTCTGTTACGACGGCTACAGGTCCAGTCCCAGTGTCTGGTTCCGGTTTTTTAAATCAAAATCAAATTGAACAGAATATGAATCCCTCGCAGCAACAAGGACAAGGATTTATTCCTCAACAACAAGAAACTAATTTCCCAGTGCCAATGCCAGTGGCTGCTACAGTCGTCAATACCAATGTCAACGTCAATCCAATTCAGTCTTCACAGATACCACCGACATTGGCCACAACTCCAGTTATTCTTGTAGCAAATCCTTCAGGAGGTTCATCACCGACCTTGGTTGCAACTGCCGCTGCTGCCACAGTGATTACTCCAACAACAATTACCAAGAAAATTTTTGTTCCAGCGGGTACGGGAGCTCAACTACTGAATAGTGCGGCGGCAGCGACAGCGACTGCGATTCAACCTATTTGTGGGGTCAACGTTGTTCAACTCCTTGGGGGTAGCAAATCAATCATTCCAAGTTGTCTAAGTGCAAGTACAAATAGTGTCAAGATTAATTCAGCAGCAGCAGCATCGACGACGACGCCCCTGACAAAAATTCTACCTCCACCGGTGGTGAATCAAGTTTCTTCAGTAGTTGCGATTCCAGCTCCTGCTCCAGCCACGATGGCTATTCCGAACAATCCATCGACTGGTCATGGTCATATCACGGTAAGAAAAATTAATCTTGCTTTTTGGTTAAAACACCGATTTAAAATTAAGTTACTAGCATAAAGCTTCATATCCGTTACTCAGGTTAAACGCTTATATCACTATTTTTGGATTTTAGCATCGACAGCGACATCCTGAAACTTAAAAACAAGCACTGAAATTATTTATCCCTTGTAGTACTAGGGTAGATAGGCTAAGGGACTTTTAACGTTTTAACGTGTCAAGTTATATTGTCTTTTCCTCTCCTTCAAGGAAATTAAATATTTTGAATTGCATCATAAAAATAAAATTTCTTGAATGCTAGTGCCTGCCTGAAAGGTTGGGGTTTAACTTTTTCAGCCATCCTTCCATTCCATGCCTATTGCCTATATATAATTGGTAGTAAATTCGTCCATAAGCGCAATAGTAGCCTTGCCTTGGATCTCGCCGTGTTGTAAAACCCAATCCTAAAAGTAAATGAAAACGAGTCAACCATCAGGCAGCCTACGTTTACTTTCTGTCCTGTTCCTGTCCTGTCGTTTTAGTTTTTAGGTGTTAAGGCATAAACCCTTTAATATCTACTACCTACTACTACTGACACGACACGGATACGGCTACGTCGGACATAACACACATGGGCGAAACAATATAAGACAAGACAAAAAAAGTAAAGATCGGACAAGACGCCGGACGCGTTGGCTTGGTTCTGACACAAAAAAACCGAAACCCGATGCTCCTGTACTAGTAGAACTGACTGAGGTGTTTAAATCTAATCTTTGAATCCAATGCAGTGCAGTTGGGGGAAAGTTCCATTATATGCAGGCAGTGGCCGTGTATGTCGTATGTTTGAGAATCTCTTTTCTTGGTATAAACATGAAGGAGAAGTGAAGCCGGACGTACGGGTACGGGTTGAGAAAAGTTAGCTAGCAGCAATGGTGGAAAGGAACCGGTGCGAGTGCAAGTTCCGAGTTTTCTTGTGGGGCATTGCGAGATGCGCATCCTGCATTGGCATAGCATGGCAAGGCAATTGCATGGTAGGGCTGGGCTATTAAACCTAAACCTAAAAACCAAGCCAAATCGTGGCATGGAAGTAGAAGTCGTCGTGCGAGTGAACTGCGCAATTCACTATTTCAATCCCCAAACCCAAAGGAACTCAGAAACTGAGATGGGCTCAACAACTCCATGCCATGCCAAGCACTTGTCTTGCACTCTAGTCTGGACGGACTTTTATTGCTTCCGTGTTTTCTAATACAAAATGAAAATCACAATCAAAAATACAGCCCATAAAATAAGTCATGGGCTAGGGCTAATGTAAAAATGTTCTCATTTCCTATTAGGATTAGTAGAACAGAATCATTTATGTGACATAAAAAAGCAAGGAATAGAAATGATAAAGGTAACAAAACGGGCTGGCAGATTCATCACTGACTGCTAGCCAATAGGAATTTTTAACCACGAAAGGCTAAGGGTTGTCATCTTTAGCAGTACTAATGTAATGCAATGCAAAAGCGATGAATAGTTTCGTCGAAATTGGCGATAGTTGAGGGCATGGGTGAGAAACCAAAAGCCGAAAAGTCTGAACTTTTCTCCTTTCTTGGCGTTGGCTGGCGTTACCGAGAAAGTTCTAAATCTTAACATTCTAGCTTTGAAACTTTTCGCATGCATGATACTATTTCGTAGTTGTCAAAATTTGCTTGGACTTGTATTTTCTGCAAAAATGTGCGATTTTTTAGGATTTAGCATAAAATCAAAGAAATTAAGTACATTTTGTGTGGTATTTATATATCTTCGGCATGCGAGACAGGCAGACAGGCAAAAATTTATTGAAATTATTTCCTATGTAGAAATTCTAGTTCGTGTAAATCAACCAGTGGTTGAGTTGATCGCAAGATTAAGTGGAAAGTGAGATGAGCGCACGCTTAGGTCAAGTTATTTTAAGAAATAAATTGTTATTTGCAAGCAATCGGATCTTGTGGCTTGGCCTGGCGAAGGATCTTTGAATTTCATTGTGTTAAGTCCTGACAAAGCCATCTGTGGCTTTCAAAGCCCCGATCTCAGTTTTACGACTTTGACTAGAACTAGGCCTACGGTTGTTACACTTTGCTTTCTCCGGTTTATACAAAATGCAATGCGGCATTGGCATCGACAGGTGAGCTAGAGCTGCCTTTCCTTTGCGTTTGTTTTTTACATTTACATATACCCTATCCTATCCTGCCCGTGTTAGACTTTACCCTGCACTACTACTTCTTTCTCCTGAATTCTCATGGTGAAAGTTTTGGGAGAGTTACAAACACTAGGTTAGGATAGAAGGGCTGAAGCTGAAAGCGACAGAGAGAAGAATGAGACAAGGCAATGCAACGGGGATGTGGGGAAGGTAAAATTATACCCGCACCCGAAAACCCGAAAGTTTTCCGACAATTTAAGTTCGGTTCTTCTTTTGGCAGGCCAGGCAGGAATCCCGATAGGACAGGACATGAGACATTACATGTAACTCTACTGTACTCGGTTACGGTAATGTCTCACTTACTCCTTCAGGCATGATTTCGATTTATTTGTAATGAGGATGCTGATGCTGATGCAATGCATTTCCTTGAAAGATGGAAGCGATGATGAGGAATGATTTGATTTAATGTTCGGCAATCGGAGGAAGAGACGCCTTTTTTTCCGAAACTTTCATAGGTTCAGCTCAACTGATTATTGATTTAGACAAGGGCGAAGAGTTTTATAAAAATTCAGTGACAGTAAAACTATAATTAGTTGCTGGTTTATTTAATTTTTAAACTAAACTGGTATAACTACAAAAATACGGACTTGCGGTTATTGTAAAGATTCGAATGTTTTTGTTTCAGGCCGACTTGCAGAACAGCGTGGCTGCTGCTGAGTTTGAACAAAGACCAATGTCACAAGGTCAAATTTCATTGGAAGAGGGAAATTTTGACATCAACAAGGTAAATTAAATACTGGCCACTGAATTTGGCCATAAACGCTATGAAACAAATTTTAATGCAAGAATAAATTATTCTGATTCTATTTAAATCAGATGGATACAAACAACAGTCACAACAACTCTGCTACGAAAACAATCGTCAACGCAGAACCGGATAGACATACGCCTCATCTTAATTCTGCGGGAATTCCAAACGAGATTTCGAAAGAGCAAACTCAAGAAATTAGCGAACTTCAAGAAAACTATCCACAAATGATGATTCCAACGAAAGACAAGTTCATAGAACCTTTAGTTCAACCAGATCGTACAAGTAAGGAAGAAATGGTGCCGACTATGATTCAAATGGAGAAAGAATGTAAGGCTGTCAACGTAAACTCTGAGACTCCTATGGCAGAGCCTCTTCAATCAAATAAACCAATTGAGACTGAATCCTCATACGGTTTAAGCAATAAAAATGATGAATCAATGACGAAATCAGAATCTAAAGCTTCAGCTGCACCGGCGGTGGCAAAATTTGATGGAACAGTCGAAAAATTCCAGCCACCGCCGCCACCGCCAAAGGATGAAGGCGATAATAATTTAAACCAACCACGAAAAATTGTAAAAGCAAAGAGACTGAAGCAAGATACAAAGAAACAATGTGATGGGACCAAACCCAAGCGTGTGTCTTTAGGTTCAAAGAAAGGACAAAGAAGTTTCAGAGAAAGAGACTTGTCTCCTGATTCAGAGAAGGAAAAAGGATTTGGTTCTGAAATGAAGAGTCGAGATGTGCTAATGGCCAGTGAAAAAATGACAGAGGCTGTGGTTAAATTACTTGGTGGGAAAAGGCAGCTGATTTTAGAAGGTGTAGAAGGAAGGACACCTGCGGTAAATAATTACACAATGAAATTATATTTTAGCATTTAGTTAAGTATAATTAATTTTATAATTATATTTTGCAGTCTAACCGTAGTGATTCAAATTTTAATAATTCGAATGAATCATCCCGGGATATGACCGATGTTGAGAAACCCGTGCTTTGTTGGGAGGACGGAGTTGGTGCCCTTCCGGGCAGCGACCTTAAAGTAAGATTAATTTAAATTCACCTCTAATTCTTAATTAACCGTAATTTCATTGCAGTTTCGAGTAAATGAACTTGGAGTATTTGAACTGATTGAACCTGGATCATCTGGAAATAGTAGCAGCTACGGCTATCATGAGAGAGAACCACCGGTCCTTCACAAGGAAGAAACGATTGAACAATCATCATTCAAGAAAGAAATTGGGGAATCAAAACCACCCAGACAGCGTCCTGCGAAAAAGAAGCCGAGAGATCGGAAAGCTGAAAAAGAGAAAAGAGATCTACGGAAAGCCATGGAAGCTGAAGCTGCTGCTAATGCAGAGCAATCACAATCAAAAATTCCACAAGGGAACAATGATGGGGTTGAAAATGGCAATGGTAGTGAAAATGGACTCGGAGGAATTGACAGTGGACATGGGAGTGAGAATGAATTTGGAAATGATCAAGGTCAAGGGGGTAGTGCTAGTGCTAGCGCCAGTGGAAGTGAAAATGGACGTCAAAGCAAAAATTCAAAACCAAGTCCGAAAAGGAAAGCTTCTGTGGATAATAATCCAAGGAAAAAATCATTTGCAGCCAGGGAAAAATCTCCTACTCCTTCCCCAGAGGCTAGTGAAAGTCCAACACCTTCGACGTCAACATCTCGTCGAAGTTCTATTGTTGACAATCCACCAGAACAAGGGCAGCAGCCTCGATCCAAAAAACTAAAATTAAAATCTCCCATACGTTTAACAAGAAATTCCTTGAAGGAAAAGAAAGATAGAAAAAGAAGTTTTGAGAGAGTTTTGAGTTCACGAATGCCACATTTAAAACAGGGAGAAAGTCCTGGACGAACTGAAAGTGAGTCTGATTCTTCGACCCAAGGTGATGTTGTAGAACATAATTGGGAAAAATATTTGACGGAAACCAAATCAAAGGCTGCTCCTTTAAAATTATTTAGACAACCTGCACTACCTGATGCAAATCCATTCAAGTAAGTAATTAATTAGTTAAATCAATTAATTAATGCTAAAATTTAATGTATTTTTGTAATCTTCCAGGAAAGGAATGATGCTCGAAGCCATTGACCCACAACATCCAAATTTATTCTGCGTTGGTTGTGTCGTTGAAACTCAAGGCTACAGACTTCGAATTCGTTTGGTTGGATTTTGTGAATCTTATGATTTCTGGGTGAATGCTGACTCGGATGAAATCTTTCCTTGTGGATGGTACGTATGAAAATTCATCATACCATATCATAGATCATAATTTTTTATGCGTTATCAGGTGTGAGGAAAATGGACAAGAGCTTCAACCTCCACCAAATGAAGAACATTTTAGTTGGCATCAATTCCTTGTAGAAAAAAGATCTCCAGCTGCAGATCGTCATTTCTTTGTAATCTCTCGTGAAGATCCTTTGGCAGAAGCTAGTGTTCGTGTTGGAATGAAATTAGAGGCTAGTGATATACGAAACCAAAAGAAAATTTGTGTTGCAACAGTCGGAGGTGTTATTGGAGATAGATTTTTGGTTCATTTTGATGAATGGGATTCTGCATACGATTATTGGACAGATTTAACTTCTCCTTATATTCATCC
>WJEZ01002669.1:0-12810 GCA_009869925.1 Thalassaphorura encarpata | reverse complement strand
CTTAATTGAATTAACTTGCTCGTCCCTAAAAATTCTAGCTTCTAATAAATCTAGTATTCAAATCAAGTCACGTTGACCAAATGTTGTGAGAATCTTGACAGACTATAGAAACAAGTTCAGCACGAAGTGGCTGACTTTGAAAAAAAAAACTAGAATGAAGATTTTCCTTTGTCTTTTATACCAGCGTAAATATAGAATGGCAATGGCAAGCAACACCTAAATTATTTGCAGAATTATCCAACTAATTTTGCAAAGAGGAAATGAAATGAATGATTTTTCATCTCCTCAACCGGATTTCCCATGAGAGACTAGGATTATCAAATATTTTACTGTAGCCTTTGGCTTGGCTTGGCACACATGTCGCATCTTCCTTTAATTTTATTTGCATAGTATAGTTTGTCATTTGTGAATTTTTGTTTTCCTCAAATAGATTTGAGTTTGTTTTGCAGTCATTTCCATGTAGGATTAAATTAAAGTGATTTTTTCATATCAAGGACAACAACAACTACTAATTTACACAGAGAAACAGATGGCTTTAATTTTGGACCACCTTGACTTGACTTGATTTGACATTCGCAGTCGTAGTCTTTGTCATCCGGTGGAAATGGATAATAAATTATTTTATGAGCTTTTTTTCCTCATGTACATTTGCATTACATTTGGCATAAAAAAGTGTTGACGGATGAGACGACGAGAGAAATGACATGATTTATTAACTATGGCAGGGCATGACACGTACAAGTGCCATTGCCATACTGAATTTGCTAATTACTCCATAGCATATGCAAAATGATAATTTATTTACAGGAAATACAACGACAGGATGAGATGAAATATTTTTTATCAGCATAGCGTAGCATAGTCTGGTATTTTGGTTATTTAATTTTATTTCACTCCATCACCAAATGCGTTTGAAACTAACAAATCAATAGTTTTATCCAAAACAAATCTAAATACAGTTAAAGTCGTAGAGCGTTGATAAATATAAAATGGTCTCATCCAAATTCCAAATGAACAACAACTTTTCCAACTCTTTTTTTGATATTCTGAGTTTCTTTTTCCTTTTAAAATTACGCTGCGTGTATCTTCTTGAATTCCACCTGCAATCGTGTGGACAATGCCAGACGTTGCTCCAACTCCTACGAACATTGCAACCATTGGCAAATAAATTTGTGTAGGCATTGAGTCAAATCCTTCAATTACAGTCACAGCAGATGCAATCAGTCCAACTGTGGACATAAATTTTAAAAATTGAAATAAAACACGGCAATAACAATTTTCAAACATTCGGTTCAAAATTTGGAGACTTCGATATGTACGAATGGATGTTACAAATTTGTCCGTTGTGCTAGAGTAGTAATTCAAAAATTAGTAGTCAAAAATAGCGCGAAAATTTAAATTAAATGCATACCGAAATGCCTCAAGGGCTGATTTGGTGATAAGGACATAACTCATCATGACATTGATGTGAACCATGACATTGACCCAACTATTCAAATTGATTAGAGTTTCAAATAAGCCAAATCCAATTTGTGTGATCCAATTCTGACATATAGGCGGAATGGTTGAGTAAATAAAATAAAATTTGTTGCTACTTTTGGACCATAGCTGCACAAGACATTAAATTTGTACAAAATGCAGTGATGGCTACGACACGAACTAAAATATCCAAACGATTCCAACTTTGGCCAAATATTTTTGTTCCACGATTCGCTATAAAAATTATAAAATTAATAAATTGCAATATAAATTTTAATTTGTTGCTTGCTAACCTTCTTGGAGTTTTTGAACTGCAATGAATTGATTAAAAAATAATTTGATTTCTTCCTTGTTGCATAAAACGACATAATAAGCCACAAAACTCAAAAATGTGCTCATGGCTTGAGAACATAGGACTGCTAGGTCTAGCATTGAAATTTTTTCTTGTAATTTCCCACTAACCAATTGCCACAATCGCACGCAAAGAAAAAAAGTTTTCAAAACTGTTATCCAAATTAAAGAAATTCTAAGAACCCAGTTCCAAGTTCCTTCTAGAATTTTCCATTCTCCAGTGCTAGAATCCATGGTGTAAGGGGAAGAACGTAAGGATGCACCACAATTAACCATATGAGCAAATATGGTGTATCGTGACCTTGACCTTGACATTGGACACTTGACCTTGGCAGGCTTCATTTTGAACTGAAATTTGCCAAATTACATGCATACACTTCTATTTATACTAAAATTCCAATGCCTTGGCATGAAAAATCTAGAAATTATTAACGAAAGATTTTAACATAGAGATTATTAGGTAGCAGGTAAAAAATAAAGATGCTGATGATAAGAAAATGTCAAAGGTGAAAAACAAAAGGCGGAGACGTGGTTTTTTAATTATTTCTGTCTAAAGCGAATTGGGTCACATTTTGGTTATTTTCTATAGTGTAGCTTTGTCGGCCTAATAAATTAATTACAATCGCAATGATAAATTAAGGTACAATGGAATTATTCCGACTCGTGTCCTGTGAACAAGTTCTTCTCGGTGTTAAATTTTCAGGTTTGGCACACTCACATTGTCCAGGCATTTTCTTTTTTCCAGAATTTAGAGCATGGTATGATTTTTTGCAGATTGCCCCAGGAATACAAGAATTGTCTTGATAGCAAAGAGATCCAACTAGACGACGACATCTTCTTTCCTCTGGGTCAAATACTTTGAGCTCATCTCCACAATTGCATTGACCATCACGACAAAATAGCCCAGCCTTCTGGTCACAAGGGATGAACGCAGGGTGAGAAGAATTGAAGCAACGAGCGCCAAATCTCAAATCTTCACAAAGACCTCGGGCACTTTCTACGAATGGGGAAATGCAACGACATTCTGGTAAATTGGTTCTTGGGTTAATTGCACATTTGGCTTTTTCAATGCATTGGTCTGATGACCCTGCATTGACCTCCAGTTTACAAGGGCCAGCAATAAAACTTCGACAAGTGCGTGAAGATTTATCATAGAATTGATGTTCATCATCAAATTTACATCCACACCCATTGTTCCGACATGTAAAATTTGAATGACAATGAAAACCATCTTCTCGGTTTGCGCATGCTCCACCGAACGTGATCGAATTACAAAATCCACCGCCATCTATCCTCGGGGTAAATGGTTCTTGACATTCGCAGATTTCCCCAGGTGCCTTACATTTTGCATTTTCAACACAATGACCTTCTGACCCTAGACAAGGGTGACCAACGAGTCCAACACATCCTTTCGTGAGGTCATCAAATATTGAGACGTGAGGGTCACATTGACAAGTATTATTGAGACAAGTCAGTGACAAATCATGTCGACAATGATTCGTGAGTTCACATGCACCGTTAAGGACCCCTAGCTCCAGACATGAGCCATTTGATGACTCAAAATATTGAGGGTCACATGCGCAGATCCCTTCTTCAGTACATTTAGCATTGGCAACACATTCGTCATATTCATAACGACGTGTTTTTACAACTGCAACGGCATCTTCAGTCAGGTCAGAAGTGTCAATCAGATATCGACATTTTTCTTGTGCAAAAACAACACAACGGGATGACCTTGGGTCAAACATCATTGTGTCTGGCTTGACGCATTCACACACATGGTTTCGACATGTGAGAGAAATCCCAGATTCACAACGCATGGTTCGGTTACAACGTCCTCCGTATGAACTTCGATTTCCCCATCCAAACGGTGCAGTAGTTCCGGTTGCAGTTGCTACAAATATTAGGGCAAAAATTCCCAAGGGCACCATTTGGTACATTTTATTCTGAAATTTATTAATTTGTCTAATTAAGCAATTTTTGAACAATTTTACAGCTAATTTCTTACCATTTTTAAGATTATTTTATTCGGCAACAAATGGAAGACTCAACTCAAAACTTCTTAATGCAATGCAATGCATTAATTTTTCACACGCACATGCACTTGACATTCACACTTTTGCCGAGTTCATGCAACTGCAATATTTACGACGTGAGATGAACTTGAGCCAAAGCCAAACTAAACTGGTTTGGATTCCAATCCAATGTAATACATTACAAGAATTGCCCAACTCAAAATTGCAGTTATTTAGTGGCTAATGGCTAAGCATCTCAATCTCACGTTGCAAAAAATACAAAAAAAATCACATTTCCGAATTCTTCACCAGTTCAATGCTCTTCTGCGTCTGAGATTTGCGATTGACCGAACGGTTCACTCAAGTCAAAAGAAAAGATGAGGAATCTGAATGACTAGTAGCAAATTCTTGTCCAACTGCTTCTTTCATTTTCATTAATAAAAGTCAATTTTAAGAATCTTTGTGTCAGTACACATTGATGGCGGGTTAATAATTATCCGTCAATTTCTTCTGGTTTCATTGACGTTTTGATCTGCGATTGACCGAACGGTTCACTCAAGTCAAAAAGAAAAGATGAGGAATCTGAATGACTAGTAGCAAATTCTTGTCCAACTGATTCTTTCATTTTCATTAATAAAAGTCAATTTTCAGAATCTTTGTGTCAGTACACATTGATGGCGGGTTCATAATATCCGTCAATTTCTTCTGGTTTCATGGACGTTTGAATGATCAAAATCGGACCAAACGTTGTGGTGATAGGACAAAAAGTTCAATGGCAATGGCATGGCATGGCATGGGCACGCACTACTGGACCCGGCAATGAAAACATAGCAAAAGCCAATCTATTTATGGGCCAAAAATAACTTGGACAAAAAACATTGGATTGCATTAGACCATGGGTAAAAGGATTAAAAATGAGGGTGCATGGCCTAAGCATTTGAATGCAATGCATTGAATTTGAATATGGCATGGCATGGCATGGGCACGCACTACTGGACCCGGCAATGAAAACATAGCAAAAGCCAATGCTATTTATGGGCCAAAAATAACTTGGACAAAAAACATTGGATTGCATTAGACCATGGGTAAAAGGATTAAGAAATGAGGGTGCATGGCATAAGCATAAGAACTGCATTGTGCATGAATTTAATCCAATTATCTTTTCAATTCCAGGAATTTTAAGTTTTCTATGAATTTGATCAATGGGAATTAAAATGACAAAAGCTTTGTCTCACTTTCCATTTCCCTGGTGCTGGTCAATGGAAAATTAATTCAATAGCATAGGACAATAGCCAAACGCTTTAGCCTGTCCATGCTATGCAATGCTAAAATGCCAGGCCATAGCCAATGTATTTTTTGTCCTATCTCCACAACGCTTGGTCCGATTTTGACAATTCAAACGTTCACGGATTCAGAAAAAATCGGTGGATTTTGTGTCGGACACACCACTGAAATCCATAATGATTTTATGTTTTTTTTGTGTTGCAATTGTAGTCTTTAATTTAAATCTTATACGTTTCACTAAGGTGTGTATAATTATTTTTTAGTTCATAATAATTAATTCATGGTCTCCTCATGTATTTCCACAAAATGTATTGATTTGCCCATGCTGTGGTGAGTGGTTTTGCTCTTTCTGCATGATCCAGCAGTAAATGGAAAGCTCCTTCTTGTCTTTGTTTAAATGCCTCAACACCAATCTCAACCAAAATCCCTTCTCCAGAACTTGCTACTCCGAGCATACCTGGCCAAACTAAAATTAAAATTATTATTATTATAAATTTTTTACTTTGTACATATATGAAAATTAAACTTTACGGAATGATAGAAGCTGAAGTGTGAGGAATCCTACGAGGGCAATTAGAACAGCAACAAGGATAATGATGATTATTTGCTTGGCAGTGCTCAGTTCTGGAATTTAAAATTAACACAATTTGTTAAATTTAACCAAAATTAATTAATTAGCATTAATTACCTTTAAAATCAGCCCACAATCGCTTTGTAAGTGAACCGTCTAAGAACCATCTTGAATTTTCTGAAATATAAATTAAATATTATTAAAAAAAGTATGAAAAAAAGTATTTTAATTTATTTCTACTCACCTCTTCCATTTTCCCAACATTTTTGTTTAAAAAATTCACTAATCTTTGCCCTTAGTTGAGGAACATTGATTTCCTTTGGAATATTTAAACTTTCTAACCATTCTTCCAAATTTTGACCTTCACTCAAATCCTTCAATTTTTCCAAAAGAATTTCATGTTTTTTCTGCTGGACTACTGATTTTGATTTTGGAATTTCTTCTTCAGATGATTCTGCAGATTTTTCTGCCTCAGGTGTTTTTGGTCTTTGGTATCTTCTTCTATTTTGATTTCTTTGGATTTCTGTGGATTCTTCAAGTGAATGAAATCTGGCATGAAATTCTTCCAATGTGGGTGGCAAAGAGACACAGCTAGCAGTACTTTTACTTTTTTTCAGATCGGATCTTCTTCGATTACGAATTTTCGGTAGTTCTTGTCCTGGATTCTTCAAGTGAATGAAATCTGGCATGAAATTCTTCCAACGTAGTAGGTGGTAAAGAGACACAGCTAGCAGTACTTTTACTTTTTTTCAGATCGGATCTTCTTCGATTACGAATTTTCGGTAGTTCTTGTCCAGATTCTTCTGAAGATAAATCTTGAGATTGAGATTGAGACGTGCCAGCCAATGCTGAGATTGCAATTGCCACAGCCACAGTTCCTTCAAGATGTTTCGATTTTCTTGGAACATTGGCAGCAGCAGCAGCAGATTTTGATTTATTTTGTGCTGCTACGAATGATTTTAAATCATCCAAACAAACATCTTGAACAGGTGGTAATTCTCCAGCGTGTTCAGCTGAATAAGCAATCAGGCTCTCAAGGCTAATATTTTTAGGAGACTCAATTCCATTTGCTGCTTCAGCTTGTAGATTTTCTAAACTTATATTTTTGGGTGGTTCTAACTCACAGCTACTACTACTTTTATTTTTCCCTCTGAGCTGGTAAAGGTCTCGGGTATGGACACCGCTGAATTTTAACATTGTGTGTGTGCGTGTGCAATTTAATAATTAAAAATTCCAGAAATTATTTAAGCCAATTGTATCGTGCCAATCTGAGATATTCGAGGAGAAAGAGGCAGCTTGGGAATTAAATTCTCCTTTTATCCAGAAAAAGTAATTTCCGTGTATTAGTTCATTTTTTGAGCAAAGTCCAATGTGAAAAAAATTCTTGTCTAACCACAAGTAATCTGTGTAGCTTGGATTTTACATCCAAGGACTGTGAATCATTCTTAACCAATTAATTCTAGTTTGCATTGGATAAAAAATTGCGTCATTTTTTCTTTTTTTCTTGAGAAATTATTTCTAAATAGGGAGACTTATTGGTCAGTTCAGCAGGGAAAAGGAAAAATAAAGCAAAATTGTCCAGTTTTATTAAGCGTGTCTGTATGTGTGGTCAAGACTAGTTAATAAAATATTGCATGAGCTAATCACACTTGCTTCACATGTGTGTAAATTCTACTTTTTTTTTCTGTTTCCCAAGTAGACTATGACGAACTACCCGGAAAACATGTCCAAATAAAAACTCATTTCGGATGGATGACTGTAGAAAAAAATCCTGAAGGTTAATGAAGTGAAGTCATTTGACTCAAGCAAGGATGAATGACAAATCATTCAGACTGGTTATGAAGATGCCATAAAATACAATACATACAATATAAAAATTTTATAACAATATGAAATATGACAGTTTCATTATTTGATTTTTGAATTTACATTGTCATTGAAATGACTGGCCTTGCCGGTTGAATGGTATAAATGCTATACTCTACTTCCCTTGGACCCTTTTTCAAATCTAGCACGTGTAAATGTGTGAAACTGGCATTTGAGATTAGTTTAACAAGTTTTTAATAAGAACTGCTGCTCATATTCTCATGTTGAGTTTGAAACGAGAACCTCAGATTCTCCGATTTTTTAAGTTCGCGTGAATAATTCAGTGTGAAATAATTAGTATTATAAACACTAGTATTTTAGAATAACAGCATTCAAGGAATAGACATGTTACGTAAAGGGTAAAAAATTAGTTTTGTAACCAATAATCTCGTTTTGTTTTCGCTGAGCGATCAATTTGTAGAAACTTTATAAAACAAATATTATTTAATTTTTAGGGATCAAACAGATTGGAAATTGGGTTCAAATTCTAAATGCACAGTCAAATTGGAACGGCTGGTCAATTCCAAAACATGTTTCAGATCAACTCATTTGACTATGTACACTTGTGAAATTTGCAAAAGGAAATTTTCAACATCAAAAGGACTCAAGACTCACACATTGCTCATCCATACGAAGAATCGGTTTAATTGCAACGAGTGCGATGAAACATTTCTCTACGAATCCGGATTGACCCGTCATTCCATTATTAACCATACCAAAGAAAAGAATTACAAGTGTTTAACTTGTGACAAAACATTTTTACGTGAAGCCAACCTTCAGTCCCATATTCGGACTCACATTGGAGAAAAACCATATGAATGCAAAATTTGCAGTAAGATGTTTACCAGAGATACTAGTCTTAAGCAACTCGAGAATCGTCACAATGCAAAGAAGCCCATGTACAAATGCACAGTGTGTTCAAAATCCTTGGCTACATTACAATCCCTCCATCGACACAAATTACTCCACAGTGGCGAAAAACCATTTGCATGCAGCATTTGTGGAAACAGCTATGCAAATCGCGGATCCCTGAGAGTACATGAGAAATATCACATGGAGAAACACTACAAATGCTCATTTTGCCCATCGTCCTTTGCTATCAACGGCAAATTACTAAGGCATCTGAGATCCCATACTGGAGAAAAACCATACAGTTGTCGATTTTGTCCAAAATCATTCGGAAGCACTAGTGAACTAAGGATACATGAAAGAATCCATACGGGAACAAAACCTTATAAATGTTCGTTTTGCCAGAAGGCGTTTGCCCAACTGGGAAATTTGAAAGATCATGAAAACATCCACACCGGTGTGAAAAAATACGAATGTCAATTGTGTGCAAAGAAATTTACCCACAGCTCTGTACTTAAGGATCATATTAGAAGACATACAGGAGAAAGGACGTTCAAGTGTTCCTTCTGCCAAAAATCTTTTGATCGGTCAAGTAATCTGGCCTCCCATATTAATACCCATACCAGAGAAAAACAATTTCCTTGCAAAATATGTGGAAAAAAGCTTTCATCAAATTTTAGTTTAAAG
Organism: Thalassaphorura encarpata; assembly: GCA_009869925.1. NCBI lineage: Eukaryota > Metazoa > Arthropoda > Collembola > Poduromorpha > Onychiuridae > Thalassaphorura > Thalassaphorura encarpata. Next base: position 3,708 of record WJEZ01002669.1, on the reverse strand, counting down.
AGCCATGTGAGGAGGACTCACGTGTAATATGGTCTGTGGTTTGGATTCGGTGTTTTATCAACATTCATCTTTTAATTTTCAATTATTTTGTTAATTCATTTTAAAACAAATCTTGGGCATTTATCGATATACTGTTATATATACTGATATATTAGTTAAGCCTGGCAATAAAAGTTTTTGCAAGTAACCAGTTAAACCGCTTTATTGTCCCATTTGGTCAATGTTTAGTTTTATTTTACTTCTAAAGAAATCCGATCCAAGAGAGTAGAAATATATTTGCATAATTTTACAAGTAAGTTAATTTTTATACAATTTCTCTGTGCTTTACAAGAAACTGGCCTATCCTAGAAATAGGTTCCACCATAACCACAAGGCAAATTCCCTTCCGATGGACCTTTTTCAAAGTTAACACGTGTGAAACAGGGCGTTCAAAAATATTAATACATATACGCAATATATTAATAGGGTGGATGGAAGGAGCTGCTGTTCAATTTGAATTTCCATATATTGTTTGAACAAAAAAAATTTAATAATTTTGATTTTCATTGAAGTTGTCCACTTTGTCTTGACGTAGTCGTATAACAGTATAGAGCTAAATATATTGTGGAATAAGACAACAATGACTGGCCTTACGGGTTAAATATAACTGCTATACCCTTGGCACAAGAAAGTTTCTTTCCCTTGGAGCCTTTTCAAATCTAGTATGTGTGAATGTGTGAAACTGGCATTTAAGAATAGTGCAGAGAACGAGAACTTCAAATTCACTGTTTTTTTAAACAGTTTCTAAATAAACTCATTGTGGAATAAAAGTATTATAAACACCAGTATTTTAGAATAACAACACTCAAGGAATAGACATGTTGCATAAAGGGTGAATATAAATTTTGTCCCCAATAATCTCGCTTTGCTTTCGCTGATCTATCAATTTGAAGTAACTTTATAAAACAAATATTAATTAATAAATTTTAGGAATAAAGCAGATTGGAAACTGGGTCCAAATTCTCGATGCCTGGTCAAATTGGAAAGGCTGGGCAATTCCAAGACAAATTCCGAAGGAAAAATTCAAGCAAGAATCCATACTCGCCCAACTGTATACCCCTGTGTAATTTGTGAAAAAAAATGTTCAACATCAAACGGACTGAAACGACACATTTCATTCATCCATGTCAAATATCGGTACAATTGCAGCGAGTGTGATAAAACATTTGGCCAGGAATCCGGACTGATTCGTCATTCCATTCTTGTCCATACAAGAGAAAAAACTTTCAAGTGCTCAACGTGTGACAAAACATTTTTACGTACAATTCAACTTCGCTCACATATTCGGACTCATATTGGAGAAAACCCCTACAAATGCAAAATTTGTAACAACACATTTAAAACAAGTTACAATCTCAAGGGACATGAGACGACTCACAATGAAAAATTGCACAAATGCCCAGTGTGTTCAAAATCTTTGTCTTCCGTATACAATCTCAATAAACACAAATTACTTCACAATGAGGAAAAGCCATTTGTCTGCAGGATTTGTGGAATAAGCTTCGCAATTCTTTCATCCATGAGGGCACATGAGAAAATTCACACGGATAAAAATTTCAAATGCTCATTTTGTTCAGCGTCCTTTACCTACAAATGTGATTGGGTAAATCATTTTGCAACTCATACTGGAGAAAAACCACACAATTGCGAATTTTGTCCCAAGTCATTCAAAACGACAAGTCATCTAACTAGACATGAAAGGACACATACTGGAGAAAAACCATATAGTTGCCAACTTTGTCCGAAGTCATTCGGAAACAAAAGTGATCTAAGGAGGCATGAAAGAATTCATACTGGAGAGAAACCTTATAAATGTTTGATTTGCGAAAAAACGTTTGCCCGAGCGTCACATTTAAAAGATCATGAAGACACCCACAGTACTGTCAAAAATTACGAATGTCAACTGTGTGGAAGGAAATTTTCTCAAAAGAATGTACTTCGTGGCCATATTATAACCCATACTGGAGAAAGAGCGTTCAAGTGTTTATTTTGTGAAAAATCCTTTCGTACTTCTAGTAATCTGAGCGGCCATATTAAAACTCATACAGGAGAGAGACCACACTCTTGCCAAGTTTGCGAGAAAACGTTTCCAATAAGGTCAAAACTACTAACACATTCAAAAACACATCAGATAAGATAACAATGAAGAAATTGAATCTTATAAATACAAGTAAATTATAAAATAACAGAATCAGGAAGAAAATCACAAGCAAACTGCAGTAAAATTTTAATTGTGTGCTAAATCTCAAAGTCATGATGATCATGCTACTTGTAATTTTGGTATTTGTTCTTGTATCATGTGGAATCTTCAGTATTTTATATCTATTTCAATCTCCACAATTTACACAAAGATGTACCTAAAAATTCTTGTTCATTTTTGGAACAAATGAGTACTATGTGTTATGGATGCTTGCTTATTTTGCTACGAGTCAATCTTATAGGGGATTCTTTGGTTTTTATTTTGAAGAGATTTTGGCAAAAAATTATCTCCACAATTTACACAAGAATCTTGGTATCCAGCTTGAAATTCTTGTTCATTTTGTAAACAAATGAGTTGTGTATTGTGGATGCTTGCTTATTTTGCTACGAGTCAATCTTATAGGGAATTCTTTGGTTTAAATTTTGAAGAGATTTTGGCAAAAATCAAGAAGTAAGAAGAAGAAATGAAAAATAATACAAATTTTCTAGTTTAGTATGGATTTGTAAATAAAATACTAGTTGAACTTAATTACATTTGCTTCACATGTATTTTCTTCTTCGTTCCTTTCTCCCAAGTAGTCTACCCGGAAAATAAATTGTAACATGTATAAAAATTTGATTTAAAATGTCAAAACTTGGCTATTTGATTGAAAATTTGAATTTGCATTGTTATTAGACTGACTCTTTCAGCGCATTGAATATAAAATCCTCAACTTTTGCACCAGTCACGCCTTTTTAACTTAACGTTCAAGGATTCGGAGAAAATCTTATCTTGGACTTATGATAACATTGAAGTTGTGGTATGAAAGGAAGGGCTAGGGAATGTGACTTCCTGTCTTACTAGTCTGTGTTACACAGTTAAGAAAGTCCTTTGTTATTAGACTAACTCTTTCAGCGCATTGAATATAAAATCCTCAACTTTTGCACCAGTCACGCCTTTTTAACTCAACGTTCAAGGATTCGGAGAAAATCTTATCTTGGACTGATAACATTGAAGTTGTGGTATGAAAGGAAGGGCTAGGGAATGTGACTTCCTGTCTTACTAGTCTGTGTTACACAGTTAAGAAAGTCCGTCCCAAGTTCAAGTAATTTATGGAAACAAGCCCAACTAGCGATATTATTGAATAAATTCATATTCGACAAGTAGAAATGTCATATAAAGGGTAAATTTTAATACAAATAACCTTGCCTTGTTTTTCTTAATGTAATTCCTTGTAATGAAAGCAAAATTAATAATAATTGTTTTTACTTTGCTTTAGGAAAATGGAAGATTGGAAATTGGACGCAAATTCACGATATGTGGTTCAACTGGAAAGGATGCAAGGTTCCCAGATTTTGAAACAAATTCATCCAACTGTCTACCCTTGTGAAATTTGCAAAAAGAAATTTCCAACATCAAGAGGACTTAAGCTTCATACAGTGTACATTCATACCAAAAATCGGTTCAATTGCAACAAGTGTGATGAAACA
>WJEZ01002668.1:0-12815 GCA_009869925.1 Thalassaphorura encarpata | reverse complement strand
ATAAAAATGATTCATCTCGTTATTACGTGTCCCTAGGGATCTGGTGTTGTAATTCATTTTATAATAATAATAATTTCTCATCACATTTAGATTTAATAAGGGATTTGACAGGTCAGCATGACAGAGTTAGTTAGTCCCGTAGACGCATTGATGCAATAATCACACTCTCAGAGCACTAGAGCCCATCTTCACACTTTTAACCCTTCTCTTCCAAATGTCTTTATTCTTCTTCCCTTGTCATTACGAACTGGCTGGCTAGATTTGGCACCTGCCTTCATTTTCAACGCAAGAGAAGCAATGGGCAATTAAATTAGTCACACGAATGCACTTCACTGCAACATTAAAATTGCATTGCATTGCAAAAAAATCCGTTAAGCTTAAGCTCTCCTCTTTTCCTGTGCTTGCATTCTAAAAACAACTCATGATTCGTTATTACAGCTCAAGCCCAAGTCTTTAACTACAGGTATTGCGAAACATGTCCCACCTTTTCTTCCAACAATCGTAATATTATCAGGCATGACATGACCTTAGGGGTTCCAAACACGGACGAGCTTGCCAAAATTAAATAGAATGAATGAACAACCCTCTTATTGCGACCATTGTATAAAAATACATAGCTTATGCATTCGTTCTGCTCGGTGACCTCTGCTTAACACTTTATACAATTCTACACGAAATGCATCCAAAATTCGTGTATCAGACGAACTCTTCTTATTTGGTCATATCTGATGATTTTTCGATATAAGAGGAACCCAAGGTTTGAAATAATTAAAAAAAAAATATGAATTAAGCCAAATCTAATCGAATCAGTAAAATTCCTTGTCGGGAAGGAAACTAATGAGATTGTGGAGCTGAGTCTTTGTTGAAATGGATCTGACCAAGATGGAAAACTAAAAGAATCATTTTGACACGATACTCATCAATAATTTTTGGGCTATCTGTATCTCAATCCAATCACGAAGACAGGGAAGAGTGACTGAGTTGGCTAACGCTGACTAGCATCAGCATCGGCTATTTCAAGTCATTGATGGAAACATATTGATAGTGGGTCGTTGGCCTGGCTGGCTGACAAGCAGGAACAGAAACTACTTCCACACAATTTTCCAATGTGGGAATTGTTTCCTTGACTAAAAACTACAATGCAGCAGGAACAGCAGCAGGTATACGGGAGTGAATGTTTAGGACTCAGCATGACTAAGGGATGACATAGTCAAGTCAACTCAGTTGAATTCATGGATGATAATGGGAAATGGAAATGGGAAGTGCAGTGCATGCCTCCTAATAAATTGCGCACTATAAATATATGCTAATAAATTTTAGGGAAGGGCTTTTAGTTTTCCTCCTTTGCTTTGCTTGCTTGCTAGGGAGTTTTTGTTGCTGAATTAGTGCTGATGTGGTGATTCTTTCAAAGACAAAAGCATTTGATGATGCAACGTCAGCCACCTCTGGCTTGACTTGACTTGGCAAAAAAATAAACAATACGCATTACATGCATACACGTCCTTTCCTCTTCATGAGCAGCGAACCCCCGAATTTCTCTGGTTAATGAAACTCCACGGAGAATAATTACACCGATTTTATCCTCTTCCCGATATCATGTCGATATCGACCGACGGGCAGAAGGGTGAGCTGAATTTAATAAGGCAGGCAGGATAGGATGATATGACGGAAAATCCCATGTATGGTGTCCACACACATTAGGCAAAAACCTTATTCTTGAGAATGTAGCCAAATGTGGTCAAAAATATCCCGTGAGTCATTCTTGACTAGGAAGAATGGTGAATTTTTGCAAAGGACTTGAGGGGAAAGGAAACCAGCTGCGTTGCGTTTACCCAATGTCTACACCCACTTCTACTTGTCCGTTTCGTATAATTATTATTGCAGACATAATGTCAATGCTTAAGCTTTGTAGAAAATTCAAAAAATTAATTAATATATACATTTTTCTGCCAAATTTTTGTATTATGCTTAAGGCTTACTAGAATATTTCTATTGTGGAATTATTCATTTTTATTTCTTGTTTTATTACCTCCGACTGAGCGTAGGAGGAAAGAAAAAAGCGATATAAACTGGTTAAATTCAAAAAACCAAAAAGAAACAGGGATGTGATATGGGCTGGTTGGTTGGCTGGGGTAAGAAAGAAGAAGAAGAATTGTAATAGTAAATGGAAATGCAATGAATGTGATGTTCTATTCTTCCAACTGTATCAATGTGAGTAGAATTTCAATTCCTAGCCTAGTCTTGTCTCTGATGTGTACAAGTTTATGAGTAATAAACTTGAATAGATATGGTCGGTTGATGAGAGACGCCTGCCTGAGATGAATGCTAAATTTCGAGTTATTGTTGCATTGCCCTTCCTTGGATGACTCATGGGGACAAGGGGATAGCAGAGTGTCAAAATAAAATGCCAGCTTAAGACTAAGACTGGAGGAATGTAAACGTACGTAGTAATCCTAGCCCAAACCTAGCTAACCGGTGGCAAGCCAAATCCAAATCCAAAAAACTTGTTTCTTCCGACACTTTTATTGTAAATAAAGTTTTTTCGCAGAGTTGACAGACAAGGAAAATTGCAACTCTGCTCTACATGAGAACTATTGCTTAAATCAATTTGATTTAGGATTTATTGTACTAATCGCTTATAAAAATTATCTTGTATTGACAGATTCAAAGATTCGCGATGACATTTTATGTAAATCCAAACTACAGCCAACTTCATATTCGTATTAACACTGATTTTAACCAGACCTAGCGTAAGCTTAGCTGCTCAAGTTAATCTTGAACAAACTCGTATTTTACATACTTACGTATGGGTTTGTATTTAGTTGCTATTTTGTAGTGTGTGACTTTTGCCCTGTCCTGTCCTTGCAGTGTAAATGCTAATGCTAATCTCTTCGTCGCAGCTGCATTGCAATTGAACCTGATTGCGTGGGATGTGGGGGCACTAACTCCAATCAGTCTTTGAAGGTCAATCTTTCTTCCTAGCCTCATAAACCTAAACCAAAACCTAAACTCAAGTCATTTAACCTTATTTACATTATTAACACAAATGCACAAATCATTCATTCGTTTTAAAATAAATTTACAAGGCAAAGCAGAAATATCTGGTTTTGGGGTAAAAGCCATAATGTGTCAGTGACTTGACAAGGGAGTAGAATACCCGTATGCAGTTAACCTATGAGTACCCTACTACAGTTTGTATTTTTGGTTAGTTTGTTAAGGTAGAATTAGCTAGCTGTAGTTATGAGGATGGAGGGTGGAATAATGGTGTTAATGTTATAAAAATCCCAGGGAGTCATCCTTATGTGCTGTGCTGTGCATTATGCTATCCCTGGGTTGGAGCCCGTAAGCCGTAAGCCGTACGCAATAGCAGCAAGCAAACCCTGCATCACCAACTCTTTTGAATTCATTCTTCAGTTGGACGGCTCCCTTTCCACATTACAATCCTAATTCTCTTCAACAATCAAAGTATAAATTCCATTTTTAATACTTAACGATTCCCAAGTGTTGAGACGACTCTTTGGAAAATTTTGTGGTCATTCCTCATCAACCCGCCTACAAAACCCTACTACCCGCCCTGGTGAAAAGTCGGAACGGAAGTGCACTCGGTTCGTTTGTCGGTGAAAATAAGTTTGGCCAAAAACTTTTGCCACGCCACACCACGCCGTCGCTTTCTTTGAACTTGAAAACTCGTATTTACAAACTTTCTACCAAAAACCAGGTGGGTAGGATTTTTGTTTTATTTGTTTTTTTCCTCCTACTTTCATTTCCGTAGCAGTTTTGTTTTTACGGGCATGGCAGTGCAGTAGTTACTTTGAGAAGGTCGCTTTGGTCCTAAAGTGTAAATAAACTTTTCAAGTAGTCAGACAGACAGAATTAATTAATTAGAGTGCAGTTGCAATAAATAAATACATTACGTAGTGCATTCTGAGGACAATGGTAAAAAGAAGAGGTAAATCCCTTGCCTCGGCTCAAGTGCACTTCAATTTATTTTATGATCTTAAAATAAAAACTAAATTATGGCTTCGTTTATTGTCTCTTAGGCAAGGTTTCTCGCAATTTTACTAATAGAATAGAATAAAATCCATGATATTTTCTAATTTTGGCATATTCCATTTTATCTTGGATGATGCAAATGCACGTTGAGCTTGAGCATAGGGAAGTAAAATCCCTACGTACCGGTGAAAAAACCCGTGAGAAGAAAATGAAAATGAAAGGGACCCAACCCCAATGTGTAAGTAAATATAAGATGAGAAGGAAAAGATGTATTTTGAGGGCCAGGGTCACGAACTATTATTACACACATGGTATATCCATAAAAGCTTAGGCTTTAGCTTGCTTTAACCATACGTGACTACTACTCAGGCTCCAAAGATCAGTTTAACATCCACCGGATCCGACACATCCCAATTTACACATAGCATAGCATACCATAAAAATATTTTAAAAAACGTACTTATTACAAATCCATGTATGTAAACTAAAATGTCAGTGAAGGTTTCCAGGACTAGGGTGAATATTATGCATGCTTGGCAGCTATGGTCACAAAAACAACTTGTTAAATATATACACAGAAAATTGTGGAGTGGATGGCGTATGGAAAAGCCATTATATGATCTTGGTAGGGCAGAACACTGTAGAATCTCCCCATCCCTGATGAAATGAAGGAAAAGGATGCGGATCTCTCTCCCTGCATTGCATTGCTTAGTCAGTCACCCTCTCTTCATCCAAAATATATTTTTGGGCGAGTAATTCTTTCCCCAGTCTCGGGAAAAAGTTACCGACGGCATGGGGCTGGGTGAGCATGGCGACGTTCATCTAGGGAGCTCGCCACACATAGATAATTTAATGTCATCCTCCTCTGGTGGATAGACCAAAAACTATAAGATCCTTTTCTCCAAAGCACAAAGTGAAGGGATATTCCAAAAAATAAATAGCTTTTTCTCATTCTGTTAAAATTCCTAATTGATTTCAAAATTTTTGTTGAACAAGTTAATTTTTTAACCCTTGCCTTTCTCACGGTCTACATTTCTTAGGCTGAAGAGCACCCGGGCTCAGAGTCCTTGTCATAATTCCGAACAGCTGCCCACAACTCTTTTTTTTTCATGTAGTGCGAAAAGGGTAAAATGAATTTGGCATATGCAGATATGAATTGTATGATGTGCTGGTGAAACTTTTTTGTATTGACAGCTAAGGCCATACTTTAGTTTACATGGCATGGCAAGGCAAGGCAAGGCGGTGGTCCATCTGTTCTTACTTTCTACTTTTTTGGTTAGTGACTCATTCACTCAGTCACTCAGTGAATGAAGGATGATGATGATGGCATTTAGTAAGCAAGCACACAAAGTATATGCAAACCACAAAACAGACTTTGTTCTGCAGGCATAGGCATCTCTTTGATCCAGTTTCTTCCCACTCACTTTGATTTCAGTTTTTAACGGGTACATTATTTGCATATTGACATTTGGCTCGGCTTACTTACTTGTACTTCGGGTCAAGGAAATATAATATATGATGCGTCAAAACTTTATTGTATTTTTTAAGAAATGGATGTAAGATCAAGTAGGCTTATGCTTCTGTATGGACTAGAATCGTGCAGGAAATGACATTTCCAAATTTTCTTAGTTAGTTCAACAGAAACTTTTCTGTAACTTGAGGTCTGCTGCTGTATTCATTAGCTTCAAATTAGAGTTCAGGGTCCTTGTACATTTAGGCATAGGAAGACAGAAGTAGGTTCAGCTGAACATTTGTTAATTTGAGTTGACGATGAGTCGTGTCAAATCCTAGGAAAATAAAATTTAAGTCCAACTCCAATGTCAACCAGTCATCATGGTGGTACTAGTAATATCCTCCTAATCAACACCATGTGTCATGTTCTAGTGATTACTGCGTTTCAAGGGGTGCAAATGCAAAACCCAACCTTATAGTTAACCCATGCAATGAAATTACGCATTAGTACTTGATTCTACCATTAGTCATTCGACTTCACATTAAGCCTCTTGAATTTTATGTGTTGTAAAACTTATAAAATTGAGGGTGCTTGACTATTAAAAATACATTGGTGGTATACCAAAATTTGACACGGATTGTTTCAGGGCGGGGCGAAGATCAGGGGTCATTTATCCGTAGGAACCCCTCACAATTAAGCTTTTAGTCACGCTTAGCTTACTTTACTTTATGATCCCTTTGGAAAGACTTATTTAGTGGTGACTCATTTATGGTCCAACGTCTGCAGGATGAGTAGATTCAAATGGAATGTTGAATTCATGCATCATAGCTCAAAAGTTTTACGGCAGCACAGCAGCAGCAGCAGCTCCTACAGGAAATGCACTGCGCTGACTCTCAAAGGTCAATTTCCTTGAGAACATACTCCTTCAATTTATTTTACATGATGACAGTTGAATTTTTATCAAATTAATTGTCTACGCTGAGCTTAAATCAAATTATAATTTAGAGTGTTAAATTAATCAGTCATTTCTTTATGTGTTGGCGGCCTGAATGAATTGAAATCTTAAAACAGGCACAAGGTTAGACGTCAGTGAATAATGGGCGGTGTCAATTAAGATTTAAGACAATAATTGCATGTCCAATTTAAGGTTGGACAATCGATTGAGGAAAAATATAATGTAAAATGCAATGGTTAGTTTAAACCAGACTTGACGAGTAAGTGCAGCGATGGTGGGTGGATTGGATTTTCAATATTAAGTTAAACCAGACTTAGTCCTGTCCTGAATCCCTTTCCAATTAGCCGGATGCCGTTCATTCGTTTTATCTAATCTTTCGTCGGTTCCGCTGTATGAATTTATTCCGTCTGTGCTTATATTATAACGTGTCGTGGCATTCCGTCTTCCCATGACACAACTGTGGAAAACTTTATTTAACTAAAATAAATTAGAGAAATACGTTGTCTTTACATAAAAATTGACAAAAAATGATGTCAGTCTATGTCATTTGAATTCCCTATTTTGGACATTCCGGCAGCGAATTGACAACCATGTTTATGTAAAAATGTGTTTTAGTCTGTTCCATGATATTTCCTTAAAGTTAATGTTCCTGTCGGGAATACAAATAGCTTAGTTTTACTTGATTCAAATGATACTGAACTCAAAGTGTAGTGCAGTGCACTGCAAATTGCAAACGAATGTTTAGCCTTAGCCTTAGTTTGCATTTTTAGGCCTCGGAGGAGCAAAAACATTTGCTACAATGAAATAGTTGGATACCATCTGACTAGAATTTACAATCCTCATTCCAAACTACAAAGCTTTATGCTAAAGACCAACCATCTCCCTCCTCCTCGTCATTGTCGTGTAATTGTCAAAAAAGTATTTGACTTTATTATCTTGTCGTGTCATATTTGGGCATGAGGCACACTTTTTGCAAGGATCCAAGAACCACAAGTCAGTTTCTTATTATTATTAAAGAAACTCTTGACTTTACGTTCACCGATGTATTACTTACTAATGTCAGTTCTTTTTTAATGGTGAAAATTATAACAGGAATTTAACCACGAGTACGTGGATTTCTATTATGTTTCTCCCTCTGAGGAAAAAAAATACAATATGATATTTTACTTTGTTCCTTTCTTTTCATTACATTTACCTTCCATTAGCCACCTGTCTCATTGTAAAGTAGTTGTGGTTTTTTTATCTGCAACTAAAAGTTTCATTTAATCCACCCACACCTGCTTACTTGGCTGCGAAGAAAATTGCAATGGCTATGGCTTGTGGCAAGTACAGAATTTTGCCTCTTTGCAGTTTTTTTTAGTAATACATACGTAAGCCACCCGCACCCGCGTCTTTGTTCTTTCGTTTTTAACTGGACTATCAGAACCTCATGACTGGGTTTCTTCATGGAAATTCAAGTACCAGTACCAGCTGAATGCATATGAATATGACGTTTGTGTGTTTATTTATCAAACAACTCCCCCTAAAAATGACAGGAATATCCTGGGGACGGACGTAATATCTCAAATTTATCGTTGCTGTAAAATTTACCCTTGATGGTGAATGGTCAATGAGTTAGAGTTTGGACGGAGCGGTGCCCTTCACGCCTTACTTACTTAATGAAATCCAACACCCTGACGTGGCAGACTCTAGTTGTCTAGTTTCAAATTGGAATGCTTAATGTAGGATCTACCACACAGGGATTTTTTTACCTACATTCTTCAATTCTTGTATCAGATTTTGTCATGCTATGAAAGTCAAGACTAGCCAACCCAAGCCGAGCTGAGCAAGTGCACTTAACTCAATTTAACATGAATGCTCATGAACTTGAGTAATCATATCAAAGGTAGAGAAGATTTTATAACAGTCCTCATTTCCGGCATCCTTGCTTTTGATTTGATGTGGATCTAAAAGGGTTAGTTCAATTTTATAGCTAGCTAGCAAGAAATTGACTAAGCCCACCTGGTTGATACGATACGACCATTTGGGGATTCCGATTCAAGGCTCTCTTTTAGATCCAAGTGTCGAAGTCCCTTTGTAAAATAGATGAGTTTTATTTTTTTCATAATGAATGGCACCAATTTTTGAAATACGAGTAGACCTTTAAAATGTATGTATTAAGAAGGCAGGGCCGACACGACACGCGCCTGACACGCCTTCTATTTTAACGAATGCGAATACATTACATTATACTACTAGAATGACATGACGAAGGGTGTGCGTATTGTTGAGTCGAGTACAAGCGCTAAGCGTATTAAATAAACAAAGAAAAATGTGCAAATGTCAATTTTGACCAACTTACACTACACTCAAAGTGCACACTTGCATTGAATAAGCAAATAGGTTGAAGAAGAACCATTTGGCAGGCGGATACTATGATTAATACCTCACGAAAATGACTAAAAGGAAGAGTTGGCTGGCAAAAAAGTACAAAAAGAATCCTGCATGCTTATGCTATGGAGTAGTGGTCATTTGTACTTTCCTAAAACAAAAAATCTTGTACATTTCATTTTACCACATCCGCTGCCAATGCAGATAGAAATAGGACCAAGCCAAAAGTGCTAATATCACAGATGGGAGCGAAACTACGTAGCTAATTTTGAATGATGATGCGATGCATACAAAATTAAACAATTGAGGAGCAAGTGTATTGGGTTATATGAGATGAGATTAGCATAACCTGACCTTGACAGGGAGTGACTGACTTTGTGTAGAAACGCAATTTAATTTTTATACTATCATATATTGCCCTCCACGAAGTTTTTGTTTGTTGATGTTGAATTTAATCAAGTTAAATTAAATCGATGAGTTGGCTTAGCTAGCTTAACCTAGAAGAGTTTACCAAGTTGAGGCGGAATTAATTATACTTGTGTTTTTTATTCACTCTAGTTGTGGTTAAACTAAAATAATTGGGCGCGTCTTTGTTGCTTTTGTTTGTTTGACTCAAATTTTCCGCCATTCCCATTCAAATTTGTATAAAAAAAGTGTTGAAGAAGGAAACATGTTTGAAACTTTTCACATTTTGTAGTGAATTTGAATTGGTTCTTTGGAGAAGGGCAGACACTACTACTACATACACTGGTGGGTTATTTTTCATCCTGAATGCAAAATGTTTTTAACTTTTGCCTCCCATGATACTTGACACAAAGTTTTCTCCATTGGGAAATAATTAAATTGCGGGTTTGCCCAAGCCCATAAACAAATGTCAAGCAAAAGCAAAGCCAAGTGTATTTCAAGTGGAGCAATAAAGCAGCTGAGCCGAATAGAGAGAAGGATGTTTTGTATTTTATCAAAAAGTTTGTCTTGGTTTCCCAACTTCTTCCCCTTGGCTGGAGCTGACGAGGAAGTTTAATTCGATTGAGTTTTAGGCCGGGCCATATAACATTAGCCTTAGCCAAGTTAAACCAAAAGTCCAATCATAATTCAACCGGACGTTGTGGTTTGAATTTTTACAGAGCTTCCTTCCTACACATCAAATTTCAATAGAGAAATGTCAAAGACAAGCAAATATCTCGCATGATACTATGCAAATGTTTTATTAGTAGTAAGTGCATGAGTTGTAAAAGGAAAGGAAGCCGGTTTAAATTTTAAACCCGTGCCAAGAGATAAAATAATCGTATACGCGTCCACTGAGCTGACTCGTCTTTCCTGCTGTGTTGTAAATTAATATTTAGTCGCCTTAATCTTCACTAATCTCATCTCTGAAAGGTTAATTGAAAACACAGGTGACCTGAAGGGCTGACCAAATGTGACTACTTGCCAATCCCTATTCTCATTGTCAAACCTTGCATTGCATTCCATTTCTCGTCTCATTAATTGTATTTGACTTGTATGGATTTTTATTCCAGATTCAAGATGTCTCAGGAGAATGGTTCAGCACCTAATTTGGAGAATCTGCCAAAAGTGGACTCTGACTTGAAGTCTGAGCTTGAACAATTTAAGCCCGAGCTTATGAAAAAAACCTCAATGCAAGAAAAAATTGTGCTTCCCACGGCCGAAGGTAAANGAGAAGACCCAACAGGCTCTTTTGGAAGGAGTCGTTGGATTCAATCAAGGAAGTTTGAAGCCAACTACGATAACAGAAAAACTTGTGCTTCCCACGGCCGAAGGTAAAAAGACATTTTGATTCAATTTTTTTCTTCACGACGCGACACTAGTAAAGTTAGTCGGATTTACATAGGGTGTTGTGTTCGTGATCCTCCGAATCAAATCAAATCTTTCACTTTTATGGGTTGTCCCTACACTAACATATTGGGTTTTTCTGCTAATGAGGGTTGTTAGATACTTGTCGGGAGTGATGTGTGAACTTTATGGTTGATGTGAACTAGACTTTGCATAGTAATGACGACTGCCAGTTAGTCGTCGGCGCCTTTAGCTTTAGAATTAAATTCAGCGAACCGTTCCGGGATTTGTAGCTAAAATTCTTATTTATGCTGGTGTTATTTGGATTGGGCTAATCTCGAGTCGAATGTCATGTCATGTCCAAGTTTTCTTATTGGTTGATGAAGGTGAAATAAATTGATCTGGATGTGTCGTCTTTTCTGTGCCCTTAAATGGAATTGCAATTGCCGTGGGTTTCTAAAAAGAATTTAAACTTAATGTTTCTTCACACGAACAACTTGCCGGCCGACATAACATAAAATCCTATTTTCCTTCATTCTACTTCCATTTCTCATTGCATGTTCGATGGAGCTTGAAATCTGGGAGAAATTAACTTCAAAATTGATGATCTTGCCACTTCTTGGCATTCAATTCCAATTCTGAGGAGACTAATCGAAATATGATACAGATGTATGCTTTGGTTGTAATCTGTGTTAATTGGACAAATGAACGTCCTGGGTTTAAATCCTACTTTAAAGCAAATGACTTTACGCTCAATTGATATTTCCTGGGACTGACTAACTGCTTTGGCTTTTTAAAATATAAATGTTGTCTTGATTAGTTTGCTTTATATTGTTTTTCTGCTTTTATAATTGAAACCAATTTTCTTTCCTTTTACTACTGATACCTTCCATTGAGTCGGGTATTGGCAAAGCAAAATAATGATTGTTGTATTTTTTTGCACATTTTATTTTTGCATGGCTGTTTTGAATGGTGAAGATGTGAAGCAAGAGCGTCAACACACTGAGCTAATTCACGGCTTGGAATCCTTTGACAAAGGACATGGGTTGCGACCCACGGCTACAGCTGAAAAAGTCGTTCTACCAAATGCACAAGGTTCTACTCCAATAATTGTTCTCATCTCAGAGCTACTTTATTAGTAGTCCATTCATTCTTTAGTTTTATTACGACGACCAACCCTAGCCTAGGAACAAATTTAAGTATCATTGTTCTTAAAATTTAACTACCCACCCGTACTTAAATGATTGGGATTGTTGGATTCTTAATTTACTAGGATATAAAATTCAGTACGTTAGCATGTAAGTTGAACCCATTGGTGCTCCTCATTTTCTTCGTTCGTCTCCAATAAAATAAAATCGTTGGCCGATGTCCAACTAGACATGGGATTTTTAACCATGTTCTTAACAAGTGCATGGTCCGTTCGTCAAGGGTAATTAAATTTATCGAAGTCCAATGCCCAAGAGATGATTCATCATAACATCCGTTCTAATTTTCCATTTTCAACCAAGAGACGTTTTCTTTTTATTTTAAAACATACGAGACGAGGAGTGAGTCGTCTAGTCATTTGCAATAACAAGGTGATAGTTCAGAGTACATTTTATTTCTCAGTTGATTTTTTTGGTTTCAACTGTGAAGTTTAAGTTTTAAATTTGAGTCATGTCTTACGTATTAAAGGGAGCAGCTAGTCTTAGGAAGAATCGATTAAAACGTTTGCCACTTCAAAGACATTACGGGCCAACGTTGAAGTTTAATCCCAGTGAATACAATAAAATTATTTAAAACATAATTTTAAAAATGGGATATAATAATAAATTTTATTTATTTTGTTATTAACTCTTGAATGATGATTTTACAGACGTGGCTGCCGAGAAGACCCAACAGGCTCTTTTGGAAGGAGTCGTTGGATTCAATCAAGGAAGTTTGAAGCCAACTACGATAACAGAAAAACTTGTGCTTCCCACGGCCGAAGGTAAAAAGACATTTTGATTCAATTTTTTTCTTCACGACGCGACACTAGTAAAGTTAGTCGGATTTACATAGGGTGTTGTGTTCGTGATCCTCCGAATCAAATCAAATCTTTCACTTTTATGGGTTGTCCCTACACTAACATATTGGGTTTTTCTGCTAATGAGGGTTGTTAGATACTTGTCGGGAGTGATGTGTGAACTTTATGGTTGATGTGAACTAGACTTTGCATAGTAATGACGACTGCCAGTTAGTCGTCGGCGCCTTTAGCTTTAGAATTAAATTCAG